>ML835965.1:0-15310 GCA_009831015.1 Picea engelmannii | reverse complement strand
GGACCCCCCCCCCCCCTCCGTTAAAGGCAGAACGGGTGGGGGGGTCCGCAATCCAATATGAGCCGTGGATTTGCGCGCCCCTTTCAGGACCGTCTAGATCTGTTCACGCATTACCATCGATTTCGGACCCCCCCCCTTTTGTTAAAAGCAGAACACTAAGGGGGGTCCAGAATCAAATGTGGACCGTTGATATAATCATCATGATCTAGATCATTGAAAGGTGAATGAGACATAGGTAGGGGGCGGAAAATGTCATATGTAGGAAAACTTTAGGATAAGAGCATTTACATGGGTTTTCATTTGATTTTTCTCATATACACCACCAAGGGAGGCATCAATTCAATTACACTTAGGCATTGGAGTCATGGGGTAACATCTTCATTGATCGGGCTTTATTTTGGCGAGGCAGGAAAAGCAATTAATCTACATCCTAACCTACTGTCATCAGGCAATTCACCTAGGTCAAACAGTTGGGTTAACATTTTATTCTTTCTAGGGGATATTTGATCAGGATTTGATGGTATGATCAGATGTATTCACTAATCCTAACCTAGGGGCTATCTGACCAATATTAGACAGTGTGATCAGATGTATTCACTAATCCTAACCTAGGGGCTATCTGACCAAGATTAGACAGTGTGATCAGATGCATTCACTAACCTATCAACATTGACAATTTAAAAGAACTTGGTCATGCTTGGAAGGTATGACCAAGTTTCCATTATTGCATGGGGCCTTTGTTTCAATTCTTTTGGCCCTCTTTTCTTTTTCTTCTTCTTTCTTTTTTCTTTTCACAAATTATTTGAAGAATGCAATATCATTTGTCACCAAACCACCAGACACTAATAATATCCAAGTCATCAATTGATTCCCATAATTTATGGGGTGATAACACATGCCACATAGACATTTCTTGGCCAATCATAAAAACCCTTCTTCACTTAGGTATTGAATCGAGAAGATATTTGGTATCCTGGCGGGTCCCCCAAGTGACCATTGCTTAATCCAATCACATAATAGGCAGCCAATTCAATCATATCCACTCGCATATTATATCTGCGGAAACAATATAAGTTTCTAATCTTTTCATAGATTTTGAGGTTTACCTTTTTCCCGAAAAAAATGACTTCACCGTATTTTCACTCTATGGATCGAATGAAAAGAAACATTTTTATTGTTTGTGTAGCAAAGAAGAAGAATAGATATAAAAGTACATGTGTAGGCAACTAATCACAATTAACTTGGTAATTATAACATGTCATTATTATATGGTAAAAGAAATTACCTTCCCCTCCTTTGTTGGGAAAGCGACTTCGCTCCTTCCCCTCGTTCGTCGAGAAAGCAATAAATCCTTGAATTACTTATTTGGTGTGGGGGAAGCGGGAAAGAGATAAACACACCTTCCCCGTAATATAGGAAAGTTCTTCACTCCTTCCCCTCCTTCATCGAGAAAGCAATAAATCCTTGAATTACTTATTTGGTGTGGGGGTAGTGGGAAAGAGATAAACACACCTTCCCCGCGATATGAGAAAGTTCTCCGCTCCTCTATTTCGGAGAAATAGAGTGCTAAAAACACCTTCCCCACGATACGAGAAAGTGCTTCACTCCTCTATTTCGAAGAAATAGAGTGATAAATGCTCCTTCCCCTTTGGGAAAGCGGCTCTGATTTGCTTCGCTCCAAGATAATTCCATTTGTTTGTTAAATCTTAGATAAGGGTGTTAGTTGGCATTTTTCCAACTCTATACTAAATAGATAGGGTAGTGGTCATCCATGTTGATTTCCATTTATCGGAGGGGCATGAAACGATGGAGAAATTTTCTTCTCCACCATTATTCTGGGAAATGCATGATGGATCGAGTCAAGTTTCTATTACGTATATAAATAGACTCTAAAGAGACTCGACCCATTTTACTAATAATAAGCGGGATAGAGCATTGTCGGATCACTCGCCTTCCCAATATCCTTCCAATGGTATTTAGAGTAGATTAGTTCCCACAATGTCCAAATAGACCGATCAAAGTTAGTTTGCAAGCTCAATAGCCCTGTGAACCTCTGTCCTTATCGCACCTTTGGAGCAAGTTGGACCTGTTGTTGCGCCGACGACTAAATTCATAGGTTCAACTAGACTTGGTAGCACGAAGCAGTTGCATTCATGATTTTGACTTACTTAAAGGCTTTCGAAAAATATGAGTAGGGAATGGAGCCAGACAAAAGAAGATGGAATCTGATATGCTTACTTAAAGGGCATACGTTTCCCTCAACTACCCTTCCTTAAGGAAGGTCGATTATGCACTTTTGGGTGGGGTTAAGAGGAGGAGATGGGAGTGTTGAGATGAAATAACATAACTTCGTTCGATAGTGGGGCACTTTATTGGTGGGATAAATTATTTATTCTGAACTTCATTCTCCAAGCATTGTTTGCTCAGCCAGTGGGTTACATATTTCGGGCTCTACTCCAGTTTTTCTTCGCTTCGCTTATAGAGCAAGGGATTGAATGACCAAGGAAGGGTAGGGCGGTAGGTCATGGTAATTCTAAAAAAGGAAGATGTAGCAGTGGAGCATGATGCTACCCCTCCCTCCATTTTTTGGCTCTAGTTCCCGACTTTCGACCAGGAGAGCTTCTTATGGGTCTAAAAATAGTAATAACTCAATATGCATGCCATTTTTCTTTAATCAATAGCTTCAATGCACTCTACTAGATTTAGTAGGGCCTTTAGGTAAGCACTCGACCCATTTGAAGGTGGGGAGAGGGAGAGAGAGATAGCTAACACTCGACCTATGTGATAGGGAGAGAAAACACTCGACCTATGTGATAGGGAGAGAGAGAACTCGACCCATCGAGAGAGGTCTAGAGCTAGAGAAAAATGATCCATCTAATAAGTGAAGTAAGGGGTCCCCACACTAAACGTCCATCGATTGTATGTGATCCAATGATTGGTATTTCCCCGGACAAAAATCTCGTTAGTTCGTTGTCTCTCCCCTTTTCATTAACAAAAAGCCGCTCTATTTTATTCTATATTACAGCAAACCAAATCCTCCTACATCCTTAATAAAAAGACCCTCTTTTCCATATCGGCGTGGCATCAAATTCCTCGTCGACTGGTGGGAAAGAGACAAATGATTGCATGTCATAGCTCATATACTAAATTATTACTTTTGGATGAGATTACTCCAAAATCGGATGCTTTTCCACATACTATGGTTCGGTCCACCAAGGCTTGTGAATGGTACCCGGCTTGAGGTAGAGCACTCACTCTATTCTTTCAACCCGAGTAGGCATGGAATATTTAGATAGAGACACTTCATTCCTTCCTCTCAATGACCGAAAAATCCATCTTATGCACGCCATAGTAGCGTCAGTACCAATGCTTGGCCCAGCCCAGGCCATGCAACACCTGTATTAATTTTGTGAGACTACCGGGGTGGGTGATCTACTCCGAACTTTCACCAAAGAAGCACCCTTATTTCTCAATGTCTAATGTTATTATGCTCGAATTTCCAGTGAATGTCATTTTTTCATGTAGTTAGTATCCGTGAGTGGGAAAGAGTAGTTCTAGTCATTCACCCCGTAGTTCCATTTCAACGGCTATGAATAGAGGGCCTTCCATCTGCATAAATGATAATTCAGGGAAAGTTAAAATGAAGGAACCTTTTATCAAAGTGTGAGACCAAATCACTCACTCTACACTCGTGTTGAATTAGAATGAAAAATGAGGTGGTGTAGCAAGTTTGAATCCTTCCACATCAATTTGTAACAACCATCGGGGAACATTGGAGGGGAATTGAGACCGCCCCAGGGTTGGTTTTATTGATGCGCTACTTGACCTAGGGCCCTAAGTCGTTCGTTGTCGTCGGAGGGCCACTTTCATCAATATATAAAGTTGTTTCGTGAAATTCTATTTTCACCTTCCCCATCGTATGTTTTTTCATGGTACATCGCTCCTCTCTAGTTCATTTCACTTATATTATCGACTAAGAATTCATTCATAGTGGGGTGCTTTCTTTCTGGATCAGTAAGTCGTTAGGGCTCGGAGGGGATAAATCTGAACCATAAAGAGTTAGTTCGGACAAACTACATGGTCTATTAAAAGAATGAAAACAATTCATGTTATTCGATTTATAGTTAGAGTAGCTTCCAACTGTGGAAAAGGAAGTGCCACTTCTAGCCATTGTTGATACAATGAAGCTCAGGAAAATCCTAGGGTCTTTCGAAAAAACCAAAACTGCTCTCCCATTTGAACCAAGCCCGAGAAAAGAAGCTACTCCCATGTGTGGGAAAGGATGTAGATACAGGCAAGAATAAAGCAACGAACCCAGAGAGGCATCGAACCTGAGGTTGGTGGAGGGTCGCACTCTACCTATTTAATTGAGAGGATTCCCTCGACCTATTTATCAAGGCAGGGCATTTATGCACGGGGTTAGTTCAGGTAGGCGACACTCCTCACTCACTATGCTATGGAACGAACAAGGCTCTCGTAGCATGATAAACCTCTATTAGAAACAAACATAGTGATCTTACTTAATGATACGATATGGTGGAACTTACCTAGCTGTGGCTATTGTTGGCTAAGAGAAGTATTTAGCTCGTGGTGTGGTGGATAATCCTGATGCTAGTTGTGGCTAATCCTCTGCTAAGAAAGATATAATTTTGTAAGTGCACTAAAAAAAGATAATAATAGAAGAATACTATTATACCCAACATATCACTGGCACACTATGTGCCAATTGGACCAACCCCCATGATTCTCCACTGATGCCCCCATGGCCATCTACTTCAGTGTCCCAGTTTAAGTGTCTCGGTCCTCTTAATTGACACTCCAAGTTTCCAGTGAAGCGCCATGTCCAACCCACTGTTTTTCTATCCCTCTCAATTCTAGATTTCACCACCTATGGCTGGACCTTATAACCTTAGACTATCTACTGACTAAAATGGCATGTACTATCCGCTTCCACTAATATCTATCTGCTTACCTACACGACTCGCTAGAATAGATGCTTTCACTTTTATTAGTTCCTTTTCTCCGAGGTCCCACCTCGTTGATCTCCCCAAAAGTGTCCTCTGTAAGGTGGGGTGGAGGCGGGGCGGGCCTTTCTTGTTTCAATATTCCACTCGGGGATATTCCAAAGTGCAAAGTCTCATTTTTCTTCCAGTTGCAAAAACATTCTATTATGGGTATCATACCCAAGGAAGGGAGAAAGCCCAGTCACGACATTATTTACAAGGGTTCTTGCAGCTACCCCTCCTTCTAAGTTTGGTTCACCAAGTAAATCGAAAATACGGACACTGAAGGAAGTGGAAGTCTATTTCTGAAGGTTGCAGAAATAGTTTTGAGGGAAGATAATAGTCTTCCTGATCATAAAGAAATGGAAGCCTAGATGAGATCTCCCAACCATTAGAAGAATGTGGAAGTGATTATTGTTTCTTTTCTCTCTTTGTGCCAAGATGTTTTCCTAGTGAGCTCTCTGAGACAAAATCATCACTTCTAATGCTCGAGCGAAGCTAACAATTTTCTTTAAAGAAGGAAGAAAGGTAGACTACTCCGATCTGAAATAAACCTAGTTGAGTTACTATTAGTTTCAGATGTAGACTTCAAATAAAGAGAATAGGAATATATGTGAGAGGGTATAATTTGCTTTACCAAAGTGAAATTAACTAAAAGAGAGCGGAGCGTTGTGTCCAAAAAAAAGTAGAAACTAGAGGGAATTTGAAAATGACATCTACCAACACTGCAAGAACCTTCTCTCCTAGCTATCCTAGAAAGCAGGGACTCCCGGATAGAGTAAAAACTCCTGACTACTGTAAACTACTATAATTAGGTCAACAAGACAAGTAGTTTTGTCACTAGCTTGCTCGAAGACAACCCCAGGACACTACTAATCGTTCATTGGGGACTACCCGATGTGCCCAGAAGGATTTGAACCCACAACCTTTTGATCAGAATTCAAACATTCTATCCACTGAACTATGGGCGCATACTAGAGGAACCGGTCGGATTCGAATCGACGAATAGAAGTTTTGCAGACTTCGACCTTAGCCACTTGGCTACAGTTACCTTTCAATTATACTTTTTTCATTTCTTGTTCGGAGTGTATCAAAACCAATGAAGAACATATCATCTATTCGAACAATAGGATAGGAAGGAATGGAGTTCATTTTTGGGATATTGACTTGAATTTTCTTTAGTTGGTCCTTTATAATCTTGCTCAGTATGAAATGTGCTTATGTGGGTAGCATTCAGATGAGAAGCAATTCAGTTTACCAAGTCATCCTTCTCAACAAAGAAACTTTTCCCATTTTTACAATCCACCATGGTTACGCTTTCACCTTTTTCCCTTGGTCTCCTCTCCCCCATGTACACCAAGAATCTAGGTTTATATTGTTCAATAATCGTGGAGACAACCTTTACTTTTATGGCTTCTAGGTCGTAGCCCACTAAGAGAGGGTAATTATCTAGTTCCTTTTTTTAGACTTGCCAATATGTTCCAATAATATTATGGACTAGAGGCACAGGAAAAGACATCAACCCCACCAACTTTCAAAAGATTTAGATTACCTCGAAGATATTCCAGCTAGATAGTTAACTAACCTTTCAATCCTCATAGAAAATCTGATCACTGGCAGATCAACATCACCTATCTGTAAAGATTTTATTAAGAGTACCTATGAAATCCTCTCCCTCACTCTCAACCTATCTTAAGAGCGCATAAATGAGATTGATTCCTCTTAATATTTTCAAAATAGAAACAGAGTGCAAATGAAACCTGAAACATATCAAATCCTCTTAAGATTAAATGAACTAAGGTTGAGTTCTCTCCCTTCTTGAAAGACCTCCCGAGATTGAATAAATAAAAAGGATAATAGTGCTTTCCCCATATCAAGAGACCTTTTTAAGAGTTCATTTCATCCATCTTAACATAAGAAACATTGGTCGATCCCCCTAGCGAGTCCTTAACTGAAAAAGAGTGCATTTCAGCTAATTAATCTTATTTCATCTTAATAGGACTCGCTATTATATAAATAATGGGCGCTCGAACATGCTATAAATAAGTCGAGGATATCGAGGGAGATAGCATTTATGCACTCAACTTATAGTTAGTATGGGGAAAGGGTCCTTTGGAGGGATACCTTTCGGGAGATAGGGAGAAATATGTTAAAGCTGAGTTAGCGTGCCGGGGAAATAAGTGTGCACAAGACATATATCTCTTTATCCCACTACTATTTTATTTTAACCCACTTCATTAAGTCATTAGGTAAGGTACGATTAGTGACTCACCCGATAAAGGAGGGCGAGGAACAATGTTGCTGAACCAAAGGGAAACAAAGTTTCTTTATTGTGGGAGATGTAGCGTGTAAAAAGAAAGTACGGGACATATATCTCCTTCTATATCATTGTTATTTTTAGCCCCTTCAATTAAGTCGTTAGGTCAATGTTTCGATACATAAGTCATAGCAAGGAATTCCCTTTGGAAATAAAGGGATATTGAAATCCCGACATGTAATAAATCGGAGGCTACTACCTTATCTCCTTGGCTTTCCTGGATCTAAAAATTCTCAGGCCACCTCAATCTCCCTACGAACAGGATATCGAGTATCTAAAGACCCCCACCCTACTTATGGGGGCTCGGGTGAGAAATAAATTCCTCGCCCTTTAGCTTTAGTTTAGGGTGAGAGTTTGCTTCCTCGCCCTCCTACCTCAAGCGATCCCGCTTAATGCTTCCTCACCTTCCTACCTCGAGCGATCTCGCTTAACGCTTCCTCACCCTCACCCTTCTTACAGTCAGGTGAGTGGCTCCGCCCCTTAGAGCCTCATATAATTTTGGTAACTAGATAATAAAGAGAAGACACAACTCTCTAAAAGTATATCTGAATTAACTAAGGGGTGTGAAATTCTTTGGTGAAGTTACATGGCTACACTCTAGCTTTCTGAGGTTCTTGACATGCATGCATGAGATGATCTGGAACCTACCCACTCGCTAAAATTAACTAAGTAGAAAGGATTCGATCGAGATCCTTTTTATTGCAAGCCAAAAGCAAAGTCTTTTTCTTCCCTCAACTCAATGCGTTAGCCCTTCCTTAGACATACTTGTCTTCATTTCTTTAGATTTTGGCTGCTATTATATATGTAATATCTCGAAATATTTGATGTCATTTTCTATCTCATTTTAGACTTTGCAGATCCCCAGAATAATTGGTTTAAATGAGCCCTGAATTTCACTATTCATATCCGATAGGAATTTGATTCTCTATGAGAAGTGACTTTTTGGTCTTGATCATAGACTTCACGGTGTTGATTAAGGATTCGCCAAAGATTTAGGTCGAAAAAGAAAGAAATAAAACTCTATCCTTATTCTATTTGTGTCTCCCTATTCTTTTCCTGGCCCTCTTTTTTGCTCGTTACCGAAAATAATAAGGATAAGGATAGAGCCCCCCTTGCAATCGGGGATAGGCTACCGCAGACTTACGGGACCCAAGGATTCCGAACAAAAAGAAAAATTTCTTATAATAAAAATAAGTATATGCATACTTTTACTCTCCTTAATTAATGACGAGTAATTCCTCTCCCTTTGGTCGAGCCTTCTTGCGCATCCTCGATCTCCCCATATGATAATATGGATGGCTATTATTAATTGGGCATTTATTCATTCAAATGAATAGAACAAAATGACAAATGTGGAACAATATTCAATAAATCTTTTTGGGTCATAATTCTATCAATTCGAGGGAGTAAGTCCCGAGCGATATGTTAGAAGAGATTTTTGGGGCTGGAAGTAATAATTGGATCCCTGCATTGGGTTCAGAACTTATTATTAAGAAAGAAATCTAAAGTTCCTAATGGAACATCGAACTATTATAGGGGAAAACATGATTGATTCATATATAAATAATACTTAAGAAATATTTCTAAAGTAATCTGAAGCTTTGTTCATCGATCGATATTCCTGGCCTTTTTGTTTGGAGCATGGAATGAATGCGTAATATCGGGACACTCGACCAAAGGCTTTCAATACATTACGCTTTTTATCTCCTTGGACCTCAAAGTCTAATAAGTTAGTTTTTTTTCCCATTAGTTGTGAAGGGGATTTCAATATACCTATGTTACGAATTTGATCTCCTTGGCCCTCAAAGGCCAATTTATACATTACCCCTTACTTACTTACAATATTTTATGCATTTCACTTTCAATATGCTACACCTAGCTTTCAATATGCTACGCCTTACAATACATTACGCCTTGTGATTTCAATACGTTATGCCTAGCTTTCAATATGTTATGCCTTACAATACATTATGCCTTACATTCCTATTCATCTTTCATTAAGGCCCCCCTTCTTCTCCATCTCCAAAGGGAAGGGTGTGGAATTCACCATTCCCTCTTCTTAGGTTTACGTCCTTATCGACCCAGTATGGCTTTCAATCCTATGATCGATATCGTCCTAAGTTTCACCGTAGTATGACAAATCATAATGGTTTTCAAAGTAAAACCTTAGTCAATATCATAATTATTAAGTAATTCATAATGAATAACCGTCATTCAGGTTTAATGACAATATTCATAATATGATTGATACAACCGTTGGTTCGAGCAAATTGTGCCATAATTCACACTTGAAGAGTATCAACTTGTACTTTGGAAATCTAATGAAGGATTAAAACTATATATTTTCTTGTGAAAATATTCTATTTAATGGTTGTTATGTTAATCATTTGTATAGGAAATATAATTAAATATTGGCAATGTTACATCTTATCTTCAAATATACTCCTCGTTTCTCTTTATAAAAAAAACAGAATTTTAACTTATCAATCTTTTAGAGCAAATATTCCCACACTATATTGCCTTATCTGTACATTGAAATCCTTTAGAGTGAATGGAATTTCACTACATGATTCAGTACATGATCTACTCTTATATCGAAATTCCATTGAGCACTCTAATTAACATGAGTGGATTTCTTGTAGTGGATTTCCAAAACTTCATGGTTGCACCTAGATTTATATCTGAACATTCTTCAGTCTTGGCTCTTGATCATCTTGTGGGACATTCTTGACATAACATTATGTCCTCAAGTTCCTTAGATCATTCTTGATACCAGGTCCAAACTCTTTCATATTCTACAAAACCATCATTTTTCTTCATAATTAATATTGGGTCACCCCAAGGTGACAAACTTGGGTGTATATACCCCTTCTTCAGAATCTCTTCAATTTGCATTTGCAATTCCTTCAATTCTAGTGTACTCATCCTGTAGGGGGTCTTGGATACTAGGGATGCTCCAAACATCAAATTAATGGAGAAATCAACATTTGTTTTAGGAGGTAATCCTGGTATTTCTTTAAATACATCCTCAAACTCCTTTAGGACTACATGATCTTCAATATTTGACACCTTATCTATAGATGTATCTTCCATATGAGCTACAAATATTTGACATCCTTTTCTGTAACATTTCTTCTGTTGCAATGCTGAAATTTCTCTGACAGTTACTGCCCATTCCCTCCACTACTTTAGCTTGTTGTATACTGTGAACAATAATCACTTTTTTTTCCCCACCCCTGTGAGGACAATCTATAAACATATGATCTCCCATAATCCCAACATTTAATAGATTATTGTCTTGGCCTTTTCCCCCCCAGTCTCAATCATTTTGGGTTCCATAATGCATCAAAATTCTTTCTTCTGATTTTCTTGAGAATTGACTATCCAAATCAATTTTCAAAGTGAATAATTATATTCTATTGTCCAATATCTTTCCAATGCCTTATTTCATGCTCAATCCTGCATTCTGAGCATAAAGTTATGGATATTTAAAAATTGTCTTTTCTATGATGTAATCCCTATACATTTGTTCTTCTTCTTCAGAGCCAAAATAGCTCTTAGACACATGATGAATCCTTCTCTAAGCCCTTTTTTGTCTTTAAAAAGAAAAATTTGGGCACTAGCCCCCTTTTATTTCGGCCAAAATCTCATATGACCACGGGTTGTGACCAAGTGCTTAGTTGAAAGGCACTTAACAAGATCTTTGGGAATGTGGGGCTCCGTAACTTCGGGATTCAGAGGTTCTTACAACATCACACCATATTTCTCCTAAACACTGAAATTGCAAACTTCTGAATAGATGCTTCTTCGGAGCTTCAGGTCTCTGGTACTTCATAACTTCAGGCTTCAGGAGATCCACTAACTTAAAACCTTATTTCCCTCAGACTGGAGAAATATTGCATGGTACATATTCGGAGCTTCAGGGCTCCAGTACTATAGAACTTCAAGAGTTCTTTCTATATCACACCTTATTTCTTCGAATGTCGAACTAGAAAATTCCCAGAGAGGCTCTCCGGAGCTTTGCGCTTTGGAGGATCTTACAACTTCGCACCTGAAAACTCTTGAATGTCGAATTTCTGAATTTTTGGGGTCTTCTTATCACTACACACCCAGGGTGCTACATATCAAAATATGGATATGAAACGTGGCCCAATCGACGAGTGACACATGTCGATTTACAATTGGCACATAAGGTATGTAAAAGGCATAAATCAAGTTGACATGTGGCATGCATAAGTGGGTCCATGTCACCCTAGGTGATGTCATCATGCCACATCACTCTGGCACTCCAGGACTTCAATACTCCAGGCTTAGGAGGATCTTACTGCACAACACTTCAATTCCTTCGAACATCGAACTCGAAAACCCCCAAAGGTTTCAAGAATCAACGATCCATGCACCTGACTGAGATCAATGGTCGATAGGAGCTCCGAGACTCTAGGATTCAAAGGATTTCAAGACACAACACAATGTTTCCCTCGAACGCCAAAGTGGTTGACTCCCCGAACCGCCGCTCTCTAGATCTTTAATACTTCGACACTCTAGAGCTTCATGCTTGAGAATACTTCACACTATAAAACTTCAAAACACTCGAATGCCAAATTTCCTAACATACATTATCTGGAGCTTAGGAACTTCAGGATTTAGAGATTTCTTCTGCAACTTCAATGCACAATACCTATGAACCTCCTAACGTCAGCGCTGAGATCAATGACTCTTTCTCCTCCTGTATCCAACAGCTGGGATCTCCTCCGAAACTCCATGCTTTGGGAGTTCTTGCAGCTGATCACCTCCAAACCCCCGAACTGTCAAACGTCAAATCGATGAAGGAAAAAAATCCACGGTTGACGCCTTCCTATCAATGGATGGTCGAAATTGACTCTGACTTCAGGGCTTCATGCCTTTTTACATCAAAACATTTTTCAACAATTCTCTTACAGATCGTCTAACTTTTGGACACTTGCTAATCTGCTAACACGTGTCCTTAACGACGAATGGTCAGGATCTTCTCTAGAGTTTGGGACTTCGAAAGATTTTCTTCTTAGCATCATAAGGACTCATTTCTCTCAGAGTGTCGAACCTCTGAACTGTCGTGAGATCTATGGCTCACACTCACTTGCACGTGCAGATATGAGGGCTGGAGTTGGTCTTCTACCCAGTGCTTTACCTCCTAGTTTGTTCTTGATCCAACGGCCCAGATTCGTCCATGGCCAAAACTGACGGTAAGGTACTCCTCCCAGTGATATACGACGTAGATTCACTCCGAGACTTCAGAGCTTTGGGGAATTTACCTCCTTTTCATCGAAGACTTAAAAATTGTCGAAGCAACAAAGTCTGAAATACTTCAGGTTTTAATCCCTACACTCCTTTTCCATATCCGACGACCCTCATTCTACCGCGTTCAGATCCAACGACCATTGCAGTTTCTCGAACCGCTACACCTCCTAAGATTTCAAAAAAGGTCAAGGTGTGCTCTCAGCACCCTGTTGTCACTCATGGACACTCTATAACTCGAAATTTGGATTTTTAGAACAAGATTCTCTGTGAAATTTCGCTACAATTTCAACTTACACGACCCATCCAGGTGCAATGTTGAAAATTGGAGCTCTGATACCAATTTGTAGCATCCCCAACCTTAGATTGTTGGGCTATGCCACATAAAAATATCATTCCCACTTTATATATATTTATATAACTTTAATCAGACAAATATATTCTGTAAATACACAGATTCAAGAGGAAATAATCGTAAAATCATACATGTAGCATTCACAAAAAAACCCATAAACATAAACACATGTATAAATACACAACATGTAAATTAACACACAATTGATACTTATCTTTGATTTAATACCACCAACTTCATTCAAACCTTCCATGGTCCTCCCATCCTTAGACCACGTTGTTTAGAACTCTCAACAGTGGGTCAACCTTGAGATGGGACTAAACTCCACCCAGGTAAAGGTATTTCTAGCTAGGTTGATGTATCTCAGACAAAAGGAAGTATTCCATCCTAGGAGCCAACTCAAACTAACATACTACTGTCTCTCATTCCCCACATTCTTGTCCCACCCCAGGAAGTGTGCCCCTTCTTTTCTCAACGGTCCTTCGACTGCCCCACTTCCCTTCCAGAGCTTCAACAACAGGTTGGACATGAAGTCTCAGAGCACTGTAGTTTCAGTTGGGCTCCCTCAGGAAATCAATTCCCAACAATTCTCTCACATGGAGAGATTTTCTCACAGGGATGACAACCTGCCTCTTCAATCCATGGGCCTGACAACCTTCCTCTTTAGTCCAACTCTTAAGTCAACTAGGTACATCTACAGGTGATGGAATCAATGGATCTCACGTAAGGAACATGTGATGGAAACGACAGCTTTCAGGTAATACATAGGCGCTTCTAGTGACAGGAAGATACAGGTGCACTGCCCATCCCAGCAAGGATATGGTTTATTGTTTATCACAAGAAAGTACGAGGTATGGCTGAAGAAGTGCATGTAGGATATAGAGGTAAAATTGATGGTGAGGGTGGATCATGGAGATCATGGATGAATGTGTGAATGGGAAGAATCCCCCCCAACGTGAAAGGTAGGATGCACTCCTTCCTCCTCGACAAAAATGAATGGCTCATGCATTAAGGCCACGCTTTTTGTATGCATGTCCCAAATTGGACACTTGTATTCATGAAGTTTCATGGGCTCCACTTGTAATTTGTTTCCTTCCCACATGAACTTAGGATAACATAGGTTATGTCCAACCTTAGTCTTTAGGAATAATAATATTATATTATTCCCTTGGAGATAAGCCCTCTATCTTAGCCCCTTTCCTAGGCTCTTATCCCCTCCCTTTCCCTTCCTAGTGGAGTTTATTTCCCCATACTATTTTATTGTGGTCGGTATACACACAACGATGTATTTTATTAATGATATGGTTGTTTACATATAAAAAAATAGGCTCACTAGCCTTTAGCATCTAGGCTTTCTGACCTAATAATCACATAAGCCTTCTAGCCTATAATAACCTAGCTCACCAGCCTATAAAACATATTTACATTTACAATTACAATTGGAGTTCAGTCTTGGGATATTACACATATTATACTATACATAGGTATAATATTTTAATCCTTAAAAAATACCCTGCCTAGGTGGACATGGTTTCTCATTGTACGAAACCACAACCTATAGAAACACAACAAAATTATATTTTATTTATCATAAAAAACATGTAGAAACACAACAACTATCTTACACACGTAGCAGAATAGTAGTAGAATAGTGTGATTGATAGAGATTAAGTAGAGCATTGTGGTGAATTTATCAAAGGTCATGTTGAGCACTCTAGTACACAATATTTTAGATAAAGGGTTTATTTTTGTGATAGTCCCAAAAAATATACTTGTGGAAAAGTTGGTGTGCAACATTGAATCTTCCCTCATATTCCAAAAAAAAATCAATGTTGAAGTGATTGGGTAGGAATACAGGGTAGTGTTAAGATCCTATAGACCACAAAAAACAAATTTTCTAAGGATGAGAGAAAAACTCTAGGATTTGAAAAATAATAAATACATTAAGATATTGAAGGATAACAAGGGGGAAAATACTATCAAAATGGATGAATCATAATACCATAACAAATTGATGGAGCACCTCACATACAAAATATATAGAGTAGTCAATAAAGAACCTTGAAATAAATTAATGTGTGTAGTGTCCACAATGATCAAGTGTTCATCCATTCATGACTCAATTAAAAAGAAGGTCACTCCAAAGAATGCTATCATGCCTCAAATATATGGTGCACCCAATATTCATAAAGATGGCATCCCTTTAATACCGATTGTAAACATGATGGAATATATGAAAAATTTATTGCTAAGTTACTCATCCTCCCCTCTAGAAATACAAGCTCTTTTTTAAAGGACCCATCAGATCCTTTGTAAAATGTATCAAAAGACAAAATGTATAAGATGATGAAATTATAGTAA
>ML835964.1:47900-66714 GCA_009831015.1 Picea engelmannii | reverse complement strand
ATCAATTCTGTGTATTGCGAAGATTATGCGGGATATTTTACTGTTATTCTGTTATTTCTAGCATTTCGTTTCTGTTCTGCATATTTTATATATCTGGTATCTTGCATTCATTCTAATCTTATCAATAAACAATTGATTATAACTTAAGAAGACTTCAAATATTTTTTTAGTTTATTTATCCCTTCATGCGTAAATTATCTTGAAGCATCAATGAACTTGTTTGGTGTCAATCTTTGTCGAATTACTCTACATGCCTTAAGTTGTTTACAATAAATTAATTTTTCATTAAGCGCTTCCTTCAATCCACTTTCCTTTGTGACTGTGGGTTCAAAACCATGGGCTTATCCATTTCAAATGTTGTTCTATTAGCACTTTTAAATTTTCTCCTTCCTCCCTTATTATTCTACACGGGACCGTATTCAAATGTCCAAGGGATTATTTACTTCTAGGCCCTTTACACTCCTTATTAGCTTCTTTACCTTATCATGCAACTGGTGTTGGAACTAGACTCTCTGGTACTTTGGCCTTCGATATTTCTATCCCTTTTAGTCTTCCAATTCTCCTAGATTAAATTTCACAGAAGTGCATATACTCTCTTCACTAGCAGATGAGACGATCAATATTTAATCTCTTGTTGAATGGATGATCCAGGCTCATCCAGAGACTTCAATGAAATCGAAGATCATGACTTATTTTTCATTTGATATGGACGGACCTCATTCATTTAGACATTTTGGGACTTCGAGATCCTTTGAGTAACTCAAGTTCCTTTATCTGCAAAGTTGGTCAATGTTGGAGTTGACTATTTCCACGCAACTTTGATTTGACGGTTGAAAAGATTCCAAGTCTTCAATAATCTGAGAATTCGGAAATTTGAACTTTAACCTATCCTTCAATTATCACCGAAGCACCGAATAGGTCCACCACCATGGATCTTCCCCTAAATCAATCCTAATGTTTATGTTTACTCCGAGACTTTGTGCCTTTGGCCCCGCTTATCCTATATTTCCACTACGTTTGATCAATGGTCAAGAATGATCCTGAAGTAGATCAACGGTTAGATTTACTTCGTGATTCTGGCCTTCGATGATTAGCTGATAAAATAATCTTGGATATCCCTGAAGTTAGTAATCGCGGAGTGACGTGGATTGTTGACATCACTCAAGATGATGTGGACCCTAATTCTATGTGCCACTTGTCACCTTGATTCTTGAATTTTATGGACCTTATGTGCCACATCGACCTTGAAAATGTTCACCATTTGATTGGGCCACATGTCATCTATTGTTGACATGATCTTGCTGACATGGACCTACCAATGTGTCACATGTCTTCCTCCTAGATCTAACAGTCGTAGATTCATTCGAAGTTCATCGTTGATCCAATGGTTGACATTACTTCAGGATTATGACACTTTTAAACCTTTGATCTAATAATCCCCAATCACTGAAGTGTTGAAGTTCATATCCTCCGCTTGATCCAACGGTTGAGAACTGAACCAAATTTTCTCCACGATATCTGACAGTCGACATTCACTTCATGACTTTGGAGGTTTCAATACTTCATATCTTATGGGGTCTGCCTATCATGTCCTTCCACTTGGTTCTATTTGACGATCAGGATAGATCACGAACTGATCTAACATTTGTGATTACTCCCAAATTGTTAATGGACGATTAGGATTCCACGATCCTTCACAAGGGATTCTTCTATGTAGGCTCTGGCTTCTGCATGATCTAAAGGTCCAGGATTTCCTCGATAACTAGATCAATGGAAATGATTCTTCCTTGATTATTTTGGAGTTTACCATGGGGATTGCAATACCGATATCACTTCTACAATGTACTCTCCCTTATGATATTTCCTCCATCCTTTCCAAATACCTTAACATTGCATGCTCTGATTTTGTGTGTGTATTCTTTGTAGAATATCCCCACTATATCTCCTGAGATTTAGGAACATATGATCACTATTGATTCTATCGTGATCAACAATGATCATGAATTGCTTCTGCCCCAAGGTGATATTCCTTTTCCTCTGATTACTCTACATGTTTGACTCATGTTTCCATCAATGAAAACACACAATAAATAATTCCAACAATCTTCCCCTTTGGCATTGAAGGAAATATATCTGTTAAACAAATACTTTTTCTCCCCCTATCATTGATCTCATTTTCAAGTTTGAGGATTTTAAATTTTACTTATACCAAATACTGATACCAATTTTGTTTTACTATTTTTTCCCCCTTTGACATCAATGAAAAAGAGTTAAACTTTTACTGCTTTTCTCCTCCTGTGAATGTTCCAACTATTATCTCAATCCCTTGAGATTTTGTGTTCAAATAGGTAGTCTTATTGACACTAATTTTTTTTTTGTAGTGATTAAGTATTTTAAAGTTAATCCAATGACTTCCTCATTTGATGACCAAATCAAATACTCCCCCTAAGTTTTTATTGTTTCATAGGGTTTTATTGTCTTCTCATTTGTCATAAAGGACAAGAGTGTGAATCTCAATGATAGTCTTGATTTGTTTCTTCTTCTTCTTGATATTACGATTTTTGAAAGAGTACAAATTGACAACAATTGATACTAGTTGATCATATACAATGATAACAAATGAACATTACCAATTGATCATTTTCAATTTATAATCAATTATTAATGTATGTTATTACTTTTAGTTCTTTGATTCCAAGATATTTTTACTATTCTTTGATACCATTAATAACTTTTCTCTATTCATACTATGTATTTAAATATTTTGAACTCCTTTGTTGCTTTCTTCTTTAAATATTATTTGTTTTATTCATCTCACAATTCTACAAACTGATTTTCTTTTGAGAGTTCATCATCATCACCATTGTTTTGTGCATCCAAAAGTTTCATCATCTTCATCTTTTTGCATTTTTCTTTCATTGGCTAATGGATTGTTGATTTTCATCAAGACCTTCAAGACCTTCTAAAGTCTCTCATCAAGACCTTCTATTCAACACAAAAAGACCTATTACAATATCAACAATACATATGTCAACAATAAGGACCAACATCTCCTCATCCTAATACATTCTACTTATGCAAAAACTGGGACAAAGCCCTTACAAAAACTCTAACCCTAAGAGGATTAGGTTTGTCCACATTCTCCTTGAATTAATATCGGCTGGACCTCAATCCAACCATTGCTCCAAGTCATAACTTTTCCACTTTCCAACTGCTCTACAACAGTTTGTCCACTTTGTAGCTTCTTTTCTCAGCACTGCTTTTTCCTCTTTTTCTAGCGCCTCTTTTCCTTTATTTCCGACGTGCTCCCCTGTTTTCTGGAGCTTCTTTAATTCCTTAAAAACTTCTTTGACTTTTCCCAAACTTTTCCAGTGCCAACAGGCCCCCAAAAATTACATTGTGACTCATCCCGAGTCACCCATGAACTCCAACATATTTCACTACCTATTCCAGTGCTTCGTACATCTTTGATATCCGCTGACATTGCTCATGAGCTTGGCTTCTCTTCTTTGTCACAGCCTCTACCACCTACACGGTGAATGGAGATATTAATATCTCTCCCCCCTCAAAGCATATATTATCTATGTTCAATTTCACTGCATCCATCTCCATGTCTAGATGCTCCACATTTTCCTGCAGGGGCTCCAACTGAGCCTATCTTGCAAAATTTTGTGCCTGCACCATTTTTCTTCTACATGTAGGCTTTACATTTCTACGACAGTATTGATCTTCTCTGGAAGTAACATTTTCTTCTATCGTTTCTTTAAATATACCATCGATGCATGAAATTTGTCTTCCTTCCCTTGCAACTCTTGTAGGCTCCCATCCTCTAAGAAATGTGTCCATAGTTGGACACTCTTTCCCAATAGTTCTATCATTCTAGGTATATTCAGTTCAATGTTCTCTGTAGATGTTATTGCATCCTGCTCTCTTTTCACTCTGACTTCTGGAGGAGTAGTATGTATTGCACACTCCTCCATCTCCTTGATCTAGTCCTTATACTGCTCCATGCCCTATGTTATTTTCCTTGTATTCTCTTCCAAAGATGATCCCTCTGATTCTGTGTTGTCTAATATGTCTTGAAATACTACATTTATATGTTTCTCCATCTCATCCAATTTTTGTTGCGCTATCTTCTTCGCTTACCCTTCTTGGATAAATTCCTCCTTCAATGAGGTGTTATCTTCATGCACCAACTGTAAGTTCATTGCATCAAACCTTTCCCTGGACTAAATCTCTTGTGTGACGCTAACCTATAATTTATACAACGCCCTTTTTGGAATCTTGGGAAAAGCCAATTCTAATGTCTCAATGTCTTTTAGGGGCTTTTGTGTTGTATCCTCATGAACAAACAACATCTCAGGTGTTATGATGAAATTTACACTCCCCTGCACCGTGATCTTCACTGTCTCTCCAACAAGTGTTCCTTTTCTAGTCTGTGTTGGTTTATCTTTCTGTTGTTGCTCTTCCCTAATCTTCAACTGCTCCAGCACTGTTTTTACTTCTTATATTTTCTCCAGAATTGACACCCTGTGATTCTCAACATTCTCCCATACTTCTGAAAATCGATATTCGATTGTGGTGGCTATCAAATCCACATCATTTGTTGTCAGTGATGTTTTCATTGGAGTTTTGTGGGCCTTCTCCTTATTTTTGGAGCCACTTGCTTGTTCCCCTACTCTTTTTCTTTGGGCCTCTGATAGATCAGCTTCCTCAAGGATCTCTGTATCCATGCCTATATCCTTCCCAATTTATTCTTCTACTGGTTTCTCTTGTGTCTCTGTTCTTATTTCTTATGCGTGCACCTGATATGTTGTACTTCCTGGTGTCTTCTCTGTGTGCGGTGGGTTCCTCGTAGAACCATGTTGTGATTTCTTATGTGTCCTAGTTTTCTTATGTATAGGGTTTCTTGTCCCCACTGGACCTTGTGTCATCTTCTTCTTCTTACTAGTGCCATTCCTACCTTTCTGTTTCACAAGGATTGTTCTACCCTGCGTCTAAGTTTGTACTATTGGCGTTGTTTTAGGGATCATTGGCACTTTCATTTCCTTAGGCCACTCCTTGACCTCCATATAGATGTCTTGTGTTGTCACGCAGTAACTAAACTGTAGTCACTCCTTGGATGGATCCCTCTTTTCTTGTAGCCATATGATATGGCACGATGCTTGGAAATTTGCTATCTATCCATGTGTCTTCCAACCTGTTCTAGATATCCATCGAGTACAAAGAGAATACGTCCCTCTTTATTTTATTTTCCTTTGGGTTTGTTGTGCTTCGGAGCGATGTGTGGTGGTATGCACCACACTTTCTTGTCCTCTGTAGGAACATACTGTATGTTGGTTCTTATCATCCTACCAATTAAATGAGGATGAGTAACCACGAGTAGTGGAATGCAAATCCTCAATCCTGCATGTCCTTGCAATCCTCTAAGAATGATTTGAGTAGATAAGGGGCCCAACTCATCGAGCTCTCCTTCATGCACTATGCTGCAAATACTACCACTCCTGCTGGTACTTCCTCCTTTTTGCACTTGCGCATTAATTTGAAACCTAACATCCTTGTCGCAAATCGCGTTGCAGGATCGTTAATGTCACTGATCTTGATTCCCCTTAACTCTCTCGGCACCATACTTTTCCTTGATTTCATCGGAGATGGATTTTCTTTCTCTTTTTCCTCTAAGTACTGCTATGGATTATCCCCATCCATGGGTATCCTCGTAATTACTATGATCAAATCAATGTTGATAGGCACTGACCTATCCATCCATATAATTCCTCCATGCACCCTTGCTAGGAGTTGATTCACACATCCATTGATCTTTTTACCATGTCTGAAGTGTGGTATATCAAATAAATTCATTATTTACGTGTTGCATATCCCCAGGATCCACTATGTAGGCTCCAACAGTGGCGCACATGATGGTCCCTCTCCCCTACTCTCCAAATAGTTTTGTGGCACAAAATATGGGAATTTAACTACATCTGCTATGTCATGATATGTGTATTTGATGGTATCTACTCCCCCCACCATCTCATCTTCATCCTTCACTCCTTCGGGGATCTTTGGCATCACGATTTCCAATTCTTCCTATGTACATGATATTCCTTGCACACTGCTCTCATCTCACGCCTTCTTCTTCCCTTGCGGGGATGACACCTTGACCTATGGTATTCCCTGGTGCTCTGTTTCATGCTCTTATTCTAGCTCTAGGCCCTGTTGGGTTGAACCCATGGCCTATTCTCCCTGTTGCATCCCTTTTCCCCTTGATGTGTCAAATTTTGTTTTTTCCACATCCTCCATTGGCTACCTAGCCTCTTGTGTTGGGTTTTGTTCCTCCTCCATCTGTGTGGTAGTAGGATCATACTCCAATATTTGAATCTCATTCATATATATGACTGTGGAAATCTCTTGCATCCATGTTTTTGTTACCCGAGAACTACTTCTTGTGTTTCGCCCGACATTGTTCCATGCTCCAACTCTCGGTGGCGATATCCTACTAAAATTCAAATTGTTGACCACAAATATCCACTTTTTGTTATCACTTCGCACTCTCTAGAACTCAACTCTCGCTCTTCGTTCTTTTCCTTAGTGAAAAAATTAAAATGACCACATTTCCCCCCTTTTTCTACTTTATAGAGGGACGTCAAAATTATAGTTGTTCCGCACTGACAGTTTTTACTTTTTCCCGTGCGCTCCACTTTTGTGTCTATCAACTATTTTCCAGTGTGCAATGTCTTCAACACTGGTTTTTCTGCAGTGCACTTGTTAATGCTAACAATTTTATTACATCAAAACCTCTAATGTTCTCCTATCTTTTTGTCTTTTTGTTACCTTTCTTCTTTTTATGGATTTTTGTCTTTTGCTTCTAACATATACTATATACAATATGTACAATCATACCTCATCTTTCATTTTTTACCTCAAGTTGTTATGTCGAATGTCTTGATACAGTTTCAGTCGACTTCCATTCACTAGTCCTCTAAGATTCTTCCCTTCTAGATCTTTCAGTTGCACAACACATCCATTTGTGATATCCTCTACTTGATAAGTCCCTAACCAATGCATTTTGAACATCCCAGGGTGTTGTAGATACCTATTTTCACAGAAGAGAACTATATCTCCTTCCTTAAATCATTTATTCTTTATGTGCCTATTGTTGGAACACTTGTATTTTTCGAATACTCTAGTTATCAAAGGTTGGAGCTGCCTAATTTCTATGTAGTGAAATGATACATATAAGCCTAAAAAGTCAGATTTCGGGATTTCATATATATCATGGTTATACATATCTGAACCCTTGATATCCCGACATGCGAAATGACGAAGTTGGTTTAAGTTTAATCACAATTATTGAACCTTTAAGCAGGGATTATCACTTTTAATACATCGTGCTCTCGCGTTTCAGGAGTCACACCTCGAATGCCCTTTGAATTTTCGACACGCGAAGTTGCGAGATTAGTTTAAGTTAATTTGGTTAATAACAAGAATAATGACATTGAAGCCATAATTAATCTTTATCGCGATTTCGTGACTCGACGATTGTTACCTCAAAAAAAACATGTTTGTAAGTCCGATCCCCGAAGTCACGATATTCATTAATTAATCATGGTTATTAAAATATTAATTCAAATCATAGTTAATCAACCAAATCGCACTATCACAAATTCGGGGTTCATGGTTCAAAGACTAGGAGTAAAATCATCCGATACTGCGAACATCGAAAAGGGGATTTAGGACTAAACGCACTTAATTAAAAGGTTGAACTAGATTAATTAACACCTTAAACAACCTTCAACCCATACAACCTACAGACCAAGAATTAAACATTATTGCGATCCTCCCGAATCGTGAATTATCAAAAATTTATGGCATTTATTAGAAATTTAGTGAGGTGATTGATAGTAAGATCCCGTTTTATTCCTAAATATTTCTATTAAATGATTTAAATGTTTTGTCAGCAAGGACTCACATAGAATTAAGTGCTTAAGGCGAAAAGTTTTCATTCATTATTTTATGTTTCTTTCTAATTTGCACAGAGCCAATTCACCAAGATAACCTCTATCTTTGTTTTCATATTTTGTGACAGGGGATCTAATTGCAAGGTTATATATCATGGCTCCACGAAAAGCATCCAAGTCAGATGTCGAGAGTCTAGGTCAAGGTTCAGATATTATTTTTGATTCCTCACCTAGAAGTATCAATACTGTCAAAACATAGACGTATGTCTCCAACATTCTACAATCTGAGCTAATAAATTGTCCAGATGATTCCAGTGATAACGAGAAAGACGACTTTTCCACCAAATAAAAAATCCTCGCTCAATTAGAGATGCACAAGATAGCAGCAAGGCCACAACATTTTCCATATTATGATATGATCAGATGGGCATTGGACCATGTAGACATCCCGACTAGGGCAATATTCAATGAACAAAAGGTGGAAATTGGGAAATTCATAACAGAGCATTTACATGCAATGTATAAATTGTCTCACACACAAAACCTTACTCATAATGCTGAATTCTTAGAGGGTTTCAAAAAGAAGGAATGCGAGTAGTTTGGGAAAAGCTTGTCCGATCTAATAAAAGACTGGGTTTCGCACCCGCGAAATTTAGAGCCGATACTAATGGAATTTATTCAATCTCATCATTGGTACCACAATTCATGTATATAGAGATGATGGTTTGTAGACTGTATGGGAAGGAGGACACCTCTCACTTATTTCTCCCATGGGTACCGCTTATTCACATAGTAGCAGAGGGATTCTCTTTCGACTGGGCCAAATTGTTGTCAGACAATGTAGCCAGTTGAATTATAGAATATCGAGCACAAAAGGCGAGCAGGAAAGCATCCTCATTCTTCATGTTTTCTTACATTATGGATTCTATTTGCTTCATGACACCTTTTGTTTATGGATTAATCCGTAAGTGTGGACACAAACCGATCTCCCTAGATCCACCTAGATCTAGAACAAAATAGGACAGAATACTACTCTTTCCCTAGATCTAGCCTATTGAGTGAACTAAGAGATAAAGGAATATGAACATACCTTATGAACTCTTTCCTAAGTCTCTGTTGTTCCAAGCTTCGCTCCAATGCTCTTTCTCCATCCAGATCACGACAGAAAAAACCAATCAAAGTGAAGGCAGATTAATATATTCAATAGCTAGTCTATACATGTGATCAAGGAATCATGTAATAAAGTAACATCATCTTTATGGGAAAGGGACATATTACTGTATTGATTAATTGAAAGAGAAACTTACAACCTGAGCCTTGATGTCGTAGGTCTCCTTTCGATGGCTCCTAGCTCTAACACACACACTTTCTCATGCATGAAGAAAATCAACCACTTGTGATGACCTTGATGTAGTCTCTTGTTGTTGTAGCATCAGTTCTCCATACAGGCTTCTAACAATTCTCCAATCAATCTCTTGCTAGCTTGCTTATGCTTAACCTTTTCCATGAGCAATCTCCTCGATATATAGGAGAAGATAGTTTAGTTACTTGGATAGGGAATGATCCCAAGATATCTGGAATGCTAGTAATTGAACAACCATTCGAAAGCCAACTCACCCTTCTAGAAGATTCCCTTCTAGAAGGTTCGAGATCTTCATCTTTTTCCCTTTTAAGAGCATGTTCGCACCCTAACCATGAGTACAGTGCGAGAAGTTTGCACCCAAGATTAAAGCAGCTTGCGAGAAACAGGCATTCTCGCAGGTGACTATATAAGCAGCCTGCGAACATGTTTCAAAATGTGAATTCTGGAAGAAGACAACTGTAACTTTTCTCAAGAAAATATTCTTGGTAAAGAGATTTATTTTCAATCATCATGACCTCATCATGACATCATCACAATGACCAAAATTGCGGATAACACCTTTTCCATTAATGATCTGGAACTAGACTCCAACCAATGAAGAGCCTATTCATGTATACCACTCAAAACTCTAGGAAGATAAAGCGAAATAATTCGTCTACGAGATTTTCAACTGGGTAATCACACCAATGCATGTCTCCATCTTTGGCCATCCACCTCCTAGGATTTCAGATAACATCACGGCCAACCTGAGAAACATGGCATATTGGTATATAGAAGCGGAGTTTTTGTATATCAGGGTTTTTGGCACCTTTGTTCCCCCATATGCTCTGCCACTATTTTTACTAGACAAGCTAGTATGTCGCGAGATCGCCAGGAAAAATGTGCTCGGTGGGATAAGCAAGGATCTCAAAGGAGTATCAAATAAGGTATGGCCACCCTTCCTCATTCACATTGGTACATATTCTTTATTAGATTTCAGCCATGCCAAAGTGGAGCTACGACCTTAAAGGAAATGAAGTTGATAGACATTGAGTTTAAGAAACACAACCATAATACGGTTGTGAGTAATTACATGGTGAGTTATGGGTTGAAGAGATACAAACACGAAGACTCACCTCATGATGAAATCTTTCGAGGTGCGAGGTCCTACTCTAAAGTCTTAACCTGGGTTCAAGCTCTGCTACCCAGTGATATGGTTGATTTTATAAATTCCAAGAGCACAGGAGAAGCTGCCTCCCCAAAGTTTACAGGGCAAAAACTCACAACCTCTGGGTACACAGCAAGAATAAGATAAAATTTCAATGGGTGCGAACCCTAGCAAACAAGAGACTGAGGACAAGACAGAGGAAATTGAGATCTCAAATCAGGAAGAAGAGATCTGTAACCAAGAAGAAGGAAACCTAGAGATAGTTACCAAGGAAATCGGCAACCCCATTACATCTGTCACTCCCTTACAATTCACAAAGGGGAACATCGATACAGAGTGGATATTCAAGGAGGACCTAACACCTATCTCTGTAGAATATTTTCCTCCTTGTGAATTCTTCTTCTGTAAGAAAAGGAAGGATGTGGTGAAGCAACAAACATACCAAAGAGCGGGTGCATTAGCTTAAAAATACAAAATCCTAACAAATGGAGAAGACTTGGAAGAGGAATAATTTTCTGATGAGGTAGCAGGAACATTGGGGGCTTATGCAACAACCAACCAATATTCGGTTGGAATTCTGAAGGCACGGTCGAAACAAAAGAACCTCTTGATCAGAAAATTGGAGGTTCGGGTAGCAATGGTAGAGGCAAATGCCAGGGATGAGGCAAATAAAGGTTTCAAGCAAGTTAGAGTAACTGATCAATAGGAAATCAAGAGGCTTAAATCCAATCTTTAGCAGATGCATCAGTCGACACAAATAATCCAAACACAGGTAAGTCAACAGGAAGAGAAAATAAAACTGCTGCAATCTAAATTAATTTATGTTGAAAACCAGGTCATAGACATAACGGTATTCCAATCCCAAGCCACAGAAATACGAAAGAAGGTAGAAGTAGCTCAACAGGATCTACTTGCCAAGTAGAAACCATACAAAATCATTTTCATACGATAGAACAAGCTTTAAAGGATATCTCCTTGAGAGAAAGAGAAGTTGGGGAAGCTCGGGTTTCTTTCCAAGAGGTTGTTATAGCAACAACGAAAGAAGAGGTGGCCATCAGTTCTAGGTTGTCTATCCCAGAGAAAACCAAAGGTAACATCTTACTGAAGGCGTGGGAACATAATATATCTGAGAGCATAAAAAGAGCTAAAGAGATGAGAGATGCTTGTGAAGAAACTTTCGGCTTGATAAATAAAAATTTGTTAGATCTTGATAAGGAAGGTAGTTCGGGAACACTGGGCAAAATTGACATAGCCAAACATCTGTTGGATATCAAGGAAAATGTGGAAAATGACAAGTTGAATTATCCCAGGTAAGTCAAGTCAATATTGCCCAAGTGGATAAATGGTTGATAAAACCAATCTTGCAATTATGGTCTATCATCACGGAAGATTGACAAGTAGAAAAAAGAATGCCACAGTTGGAAAAAAAATTCTACACTTTCGAGGCGAACAACCAAGCCGAACCTTCCAAGCTGATAGCCCAGTTGATAGAAAGGTGTGTTAATTGTATCGAGTAGGGGAAAGGGAAAAATTCTAGAGGCAAGTAGTAACATATGTCTATTCCATCCTATTTTTGGGGTCATAGAACAAGAAAAGAAAATGCCTTGCTCATGTGGAGGAAGACAAGAGACCAAGAATTGAAATGCTTCATTTTCCATATGTAACCGAAATATTTAGAACGATTAGAATTCAAAGCATTTTAATCTTGTATAAGTATAATTTTGAAAGATAGAAAAAAGGATTTTTTCCTTTTGTTCGATTGTACCAGAGAATATTTCTTTCGCCAAAATTAATACAAGGCAGATCGAAGACTCTTTTTTCCATCAAGACTGGGTTATGTGTTTCTTCTGTTATTTCGCATTTCACATCATTTCTCATATGTGTATTTAATGAATGCTTAGTTGCAATTTAGTACAACCCCTACTGTGGTGAGAATTTATTTCAGTCATCTAATCGTTTACATCTTTTTCATTGTATCGGCTATCAACAAGTACAAGACCTATGAATTGTTTAGATTTCTATATCATATGCTTCATTAAAGTTTGTCTTGCTTATTTTCTTCTTCTGTCACAAGGTGATATTCTTCTCTGATTGATGCCTCACATTGTTCAACATCTCTATGTTTTCTCTCGCTTCATGCATGGTTTTAAAATTTAACTCAGTTACAGAAAACGACCTTTGATTTCGTTATACTATTAATTCTATTTTGGGATTCTTTCTTGTATAATCTAAAGGTGAAACAACAACCAACACTTTATAAAAATCTCTTTTTCTTTATGACTGTACCTGTGACAAGACAACCCAACATAGAACCCAGTCTCTTAGATCAAACTAGCCTAGATTTAAACCTTTTCGATACCATTCTGAAAACTGCTACTACCCGGGCCGAACTCAAACATTCATGGGCAGCCATCGAACGAGACATAAACATTTAGGAACAATTGGAAGCTAGACCCAGACAACTCAGAAATCATCCTTAACTTCTTTTCCCAGTTTTTTTCTTCCTTTATATCTTTCGCCCTTTTTTTGGTGGCCTAGACTCAGTACTTTATAGCCTTAAGTACAGACTCTGGAAAAACATCTTTTGGCATCGTTGCCAGGAAAGGAGATACGAAATCATTTTCCCTAGGAGAACAAAATTTTCAAGTTTCTACGCTTTGATAGTGAACAAATAGTGAACACCTTCTAAAGGCTAAGTTTTTATTATTCACTTGGTGAATCCACGTTAAGTAAGCTGGCATCTGGTTGAAGGAACACCATACAAAATCCAGACAATAAACATACCACACCTGTTCCCGATCCTGAAAAAATACTAAAATCAAGAGGTTCCCTTAATCCAACTACTCTAGTCTACCAGCTTATACACACACAACCTAAGGCCAAGATTCCACTCGAAGTGGTGACTTTGCAAGAAGATATCATCAAAACCCTTTCTAAAGAAACGAAGACAGTCAAGGCTGAAACCCTAAACCTAAATTTAGATTTCCCAGAAATTAAATTTGAAACTCATACGATTACCCCCTGCATAAACGAAGGCGAAAATCCCTCGGTAAAGATCGCATCGATTGATATACCTCCAACTCTTCAGTTAGATTTCTTGACATCACTAAGTCTAGAAGAGTATACCATATACTCGAATTCCACACCCGCAGGTTCCCCCATTTACATCTCTTGCAAATCAGAGGAACCAAGCCCCCGTATCTCGTTTCCACCTTTTTCAGGTTTCTCGTCTCCCGAAGAAGCTAAATATTTGCTATACATCTTCCAAAACCCTCTGTACAACGTACCGGTTTCCCCTCCTAGAGTATCTATGGCGGCTTTCAGAGGAGGAGGAGTAGGGTTTGGGGCTACTGCAGGAGGAGGAGTGGGGGGCCAAGGGCCACCCCCACCCCCCAGGATTTTTGCTAAAGTAGTTGCTAGATACTCTCCTCTAGTCCTCCCAGTACCCCTTCATGACCTACCTAAAAAACTACATGAAAAAACCTACCTAAGTTTACAGGGGAAGGAGACCTAACCGCAGTCGAACATATAAACTTCTTTGATCAGTTCAAAGATATCCTAGGTCTCGAACATGAAGATGTGTATTCACAGTTGTTTGTCCAAACTTTCGAAGGTCAGGTGAGAACCTGGTTTTGAAGTCTTCCCTCAAGTTCAATATTATCCTATGATGCTCTAGAAGATTCATTTCTTAGACAATGGGGCAAAAGGAAGGACCATTTATACTATCTCATTGAGTTTGGATCTTTGAAGAAAAAAGTTCAAAAACCATTATGGAATTCATTCAAAGATTTAAAAAATTATATAATAAGATCCATTCGAAGTTAAACCGTCCCAACCTGTAGCCAAGGTAACCTTTGCAAGAGCCTTCGAACCTGATTTCGCACTTTTACTGAGAGAAAGGAGAGGGGACGAGCTAACCCGAATGCAAGATGATGTTGTGGAGATTGAGTCAAACATGATGGCTTCTAGTAAACTAAAAACAAAAATAGAAACAGGAAACAAAGAGACAAAATGTTTTAAAGAATAAGTGGGACCTTCGGGATCAGGGAGGTCCTTAGATGATAAAATGGACGATATCGATAAGATAATAAAAGAGCTATCAAATAAAATTTCAAGGATGGAGCTAGATCAATCCAAAGCAGATCAATTCATTAAGAGAGATTTTAGAAGAAACCCCAATCCTCAAATTCAACAAAGACAGATTAAAAATAAAGACCAAAAAATTCAAACTCCTTTAAAAAACGAAAATTTTATAGGAGGAAATGACTTGCAAGAGTTTAAGGATCTAGGAGAATACATTAATAATTTGGGTGATGATTGTGTACAACCTCATCTAACCAAGGAAGATTATGAGAGGTCTCTGAACACAGAACAACCATCAAATAAAGATAACAACATAAATAATGCAGGTGATTCTACCTATCAAGGGATGGTTGATACTATAATGGTCGAGCTCCAACACAATACAATCTGAGGCCTAAAAATAAATATGTGTCAACTACTCAACCAAATAAAGTTCTGCCAAGAGGCGAAAAATATGAGCCTGCTCTGAAAGAAACTGAGACGCAGAATGCCAAAATAAAGGGAGTGGACTCACAGAATACAAAAATAAAGGAGGCTGAGATCCAAGCCAGGAAAGCTAAGATAGCTGGAACGTGGAATTTGGAAACAAAACTAACTGAAAATAAAGAAATGCAAACAAATAAGTTAGAAAGGAAGGAGACCGAAGCTTCAACCAAATAAACAGATAAACTTGTGGGAGGTTTCAGCCTAGAAAATGAGATAAATAAGATCAAGATACCAATACCCCTATTCGAATCGGAAAAGAATCATGTATACTAAAAGCAAATAACCAAGATGATCAATTTTTCAGATTTAGAGAGTCAGTCTGACATGATAAATTTGGAAGATGGGAAGAATAATATAACTTTCGGTCCACATTTTGAAGGTGCCATGGATACCGTCGATCCTTTCTACATTACACTAAATTTGCATGATCGTCTGATGCACAATTGCATGATGGATTCTGGAGCCTCGCATAACGTGATGCCCAAGTCTATTATGGATAGACTAGGCCTTGAAATCACCGGGTCGTACGGAGACCTGTATTCTTTCGATTCAAGGAGAGTTAAGTGTACGAGCATGATCAAATATCTAGTGGTAACTCTTGCATAGGTTCTAGTAAAAAACATTCTAATGGATGTAGTTATCGCTGATATACCTATGAAGTATGGTTTGCTCTTATCTAGGTCTTGGGGAGCCAAGCTTGGGGGATCTCTTCAACTAGACATCACCTATACCATGATTCCTATTTTTGGCGGACAGTTCACTCGACTATACAGAGAGACACAGTTAGCATATACAGTAAGTGATCCACAAAATCCTAATAGTTATCATGTTTATGTCACCGATCAAGACCTGGGAAATTGTATTTTATGTTTTGATGGTGGTGTAAATAAAAAAAGATAGATGAAAATGTGTATAACACTGGGATTTGGAAAATGTTTTTTGATGGCACTTCATCATGTGAAGGAGCAGGCATGGGAGTGCGTTTTGTAGCACCTGAAAATGAATTTGTTATCCCCTTTTCTTACAGACTACAGTGGGACATAGACTACACAAATAATGTATGTGAGTATGAAGCCCTAGTCTTGGGACTAGAAGCTGTCGGGAAGATGAACATAAAAAACTTGGAAGTCTATGGAGATGTGGATTTGATTGTGAAGCAGATAAATCGACAGTACCAGGCCAAACACCCAAGATTAAAATCTTATAGAAATTGTGCATAGGATCTAATGGAAATGTTTTTCTCATATGTAAATGTTTATTACATTCCACGTGCAAAAAACCTAAAAGTCAATTCATTAACCAAAGTAGCCTCAACTTTCTCACCTCCTACAGCTTTCAAACTAAAGTATCATATAGAGGTGAGGCACAAACCCTCCATACCAAATAATATACAACACTGGCAGGTCTTCGAAGATGACGAACATATCAGAAAATTCCTTGAAATGGTGGACGATTTCGCTGAAACTCACATTGACCAAGAAAACCAAAACGACCATACTTGGATTATGCAAAAAGGGGAGAATCTTCAAAGGTTCCAAGAAAAAATCGTGAATCATCGCATATTAGAATTCAAAAACAATCATATCCTGAAAGGACTAATCCCTCTGGAAAGACTATTTGACAAAAACGACATGCCCCTAAAATATACTTTACAACCTCAACCAGAATAAGTTGAAGACTACAATATAGGGACCAAAGAGGATCCTAGAATAGTGAAAATATCAAAATATCTTCCTCCTAAGATGAAAGGCAAGTATGCAGATTTACTCCAATAGTATAAAGACGTGTTCACTTGGTCTTACGATGAGCTGAGAACTTATGAAACCACTGTGATCAAGCACAAGATACCTTTAAAACCCGGTGTTAAACCTTTTAGACAGAAACTCAAGAAAATCAATCCCATTTTATTTCCCATGGTCAAAAAGGAAGTTAAAAAGATTTTGGACGCAAAAATAATTGTACAACTGAGATACTCTCACTGGGTAGCTAACCTGGTCCCGGTTAGGAAGAAGAGTGGAGAGATCAGACTGTGTGTAGATTTTAGAAATCTAAATAAATCCTCTCTCAAAGACAATTATTTGCTTCCCAAAATGGATCATGTTTTGGAAAAGGTGGTTGGGGCGAATAGAATGTCAATGATCGACGGGTTTTCAGGTTACAATCATATTGCTGTCAACGAGCATGATAAAGGAAAAACAACTTTCACCACCCCTTGGGGCACATTTATGTATGACAAAATGCCTTTTGGTTTAATGAATGCAGGTGATACCTTCCAGGGTGCTATGGATATTGCTTTCGTCGGCGAGAGAGATAATTTCGTGGTTATTTATCTTGATGATCTAACAATTTTTTCTAAATCTGATGAAGATCATCTGATACATCTCAAACAAACATTCGAGAAATTCCGCAAATTTGGTTTGTCCTTAAATCCCAAAAAATATCACTTTGCAATGCAGGAAGGTAAGCTCTTAGGCCATATTGTGTCTCGGGATGGGATTAAAATTGACCCTAAAAGGGTCGAAGCTATAGACACCATAAATATCCCTAGAAATGTAAAGGAAATTCAATCACTTTTAGGAAAAATAATTTTTTTGAGGAGATTTATCCCGAATTTTGTTGAAATCGTGAAATTGATCACATATATGCTGAAGAAGAACAACGAAGTCAAATGGACGTTAGAAGCCAAAGTGTTGTTTGCACGTATCAAGAAATTTACACCCGTGCTAGCGAGGCTTGATTATCTAAAAGAGTTTCTAATTTTCTCATTTGCCTCCGAACACATGATTGCAACAGTTCTCTTCCCAAAGAACGAAGAGGGTTTCAAGCAACCAATAGCATTCTTCAGTAAGAGCCTTAGAGATGCAGAATTGAGATATGATATAATGGAAAAGCAAGCATACGCTATGGTAAAGGCACTAAAGGCTTTCAGAACCTACGTGTTACACTCCAAGGTAATTGCATATGTGCCCATCAGTTCTGTAAAAGATATATATTGGTGCAGCCTGACAGTGACGGGAAGAGGGGTCGGTGGCTTTCTAAAATTCAAGAATTTGATCTAGAGGTCAAAACAAAGAAACTCGGAAAAGTACAAGGTTTGGCTAAGCTCTTAACTGAATCAAATTTCATAGCACTCAGAATAAACAACTTGCAAGGATATGAAGGATGTGTGGACATAGATGAAATTGATGACCAAATAGCTGCAATCATAATCGAAGAGATATTCACCTCATCAAGTTGGTATAAATACATAGTATCGTACCTTCTGAACCTAAACCGCCCGAGTGATTTATCTCCATATAAAGACAAGACACTGAAATTGCATGCAGTAAATTACTGTATATCCGAAAGCCAATTGTATTGGAAAGACCCTCTAGGCTTTCTATTGGTTTGTTTGGTCGAGTCAGAAACTGAAAAAGTCATAAACGAATTTCACGAGGGGGTATGTGGAGGACATCACGCATGGAGAGAAACGGATTATAAAATTTCGAGGGAAGGATATTACTGGCCTAAACTATTTTTAGATGTCAATACCAAAGTCAGTGTTGATTAAGGTTGGTTGTCATTGATGTCAACCCTTGAAGAACGACCCATAGCACAAAGGTTTGGGTAATGGACCCAATAGTGTTTGATGTAGATATGACTCATTATTGTTTTTTCATGGTTGATAAGAATTAAATATGGATGAACTCCAAAGTGGTCCCCTTATGGTGAAAGCCCTCACGGGAAGATGCTTTGTGGAGTAAGAGAACCCATGCTTAATTGTGGAATAATGAGATG
>ML835964.1:4431-47800 GCA_009831015.1 Picea engelmannii | reverse complement strand
TGGTGCATGGTTGATGCAATTGTTTATGGTACAGGTTGATTACAGGTTGGTGCATGGTTGATGCACTTGTTTATGGTACAGGTTGATTACAGGTTGATTATAGGTTGAGGTACAGGTTGATGCATGGTTCAGACTTATTGGTACATGTTTATAGCAGTATATCTCACAGTGATAGTGTGACAGTGGTTCCATCATTCTACTTCTACTTCAGGGTAGTAGGATGGGGCAAGGATAGGTGGTTGTAGCCACCTTCTGGTTTTAGCCGGAGAACATTGGGGGTTGTAGCCTCCTTCTGGTTGTAGCCAGAGATTTGAGGAGTTGGAGCTTCCCTCAGGTTGTAGCCTGAGAAACTAGGAGGTTGGAGACTCCTTCCAGTTGCAGCTGGAAAACAAAGGAAGTTGGTGCTTCCAATGAATCTAATTCTTCAAGACATATAAGAAAAAACATTTTGTGGTTTTCTCCTGATTTGGGTTTCCACGTAAAACACTGGTGTACTGTGCATGTGTGTGATTTTTTATTTATTACTGCTCATTATTGGATAATAATTCTACATTGATATAACATTTGAAGAAAAATGATTATAATTACGTTATTATTGATTCACCCCCCCTCTCAGTAATCCAACAGTTAGAGCTTGTAAATCTTGCCAATTGTTCGCAAGTAAGCAGAAACTCCCAGCACTACCTTTGGTTCTGATTAAAACGGAAGCCCTGTTTCAACAATGGGGGTTGGATTTTATAGGCAAAATTGACCCACATTCTAACGCTCAACATAGATGGATCCTAACCGCTACCGATTATTTAACCAAATGGGTGGAAGCTATTCCGACCCGAAAAGAAACAGATTCAGTGGTCATATATTTCCTGGAAGAACATATTATCTAGATTTGGTTGTCCCCGAAAAATAGTTACAAATAACGCTCAGGCATTCAAATCTATGGAAATTGTCATCTTTTACCAAAATTATAATATTATACTGGGCCATTCTACGACATACTACCCCCAAGGCAATGGGCTCACTGAATCATTCAATAAAAGTTTAATTACCATAATTAAGAAAGTGTTGAACAAAAAAATAAGTCTTGGCATGTGCATTTGAAGTATGCCTTGTGGGTGAATCAGATAGGCACCAAGAAATCGATTGGCACTTCTCCTTTTCAAATGGTATACAGGACCGATGTAGTGCTACCCATAAATCTGGCCCTACCCGTGATGAAACTTTGGCAAGATGAAAAAGAAGAACCAAATCACATCACAAGAAAAATAAATCAGTTGATCGAAGTTCAGCAGAACAAAATGGAGGTAGATGAAAGACTTCAGAAGTATCAAGACAATATTAAAGCACTATTCGATCATAAGGCTAAAGATAGGGAATTCCTCCCTGGTGATTTAGTTTTGAAATGGGATGCTAGAAGGGAAGACTCGACAAATCATGGAAAATTTGACCATATCTGGTCTGGCCCATTCAAAGTCACAACTTTTGAAGGGAAGAACTCGTTTCTGTTAGAAACTTTGGACAGTAAAACCCTTAACACCCCTATCAACGAGCGCTATCTGAAGCACTATATGTAAAAAATTATTTCCAAAATTCCAATGTATATATTGGTTTGTGTTTCTGTTTTTATATCTTTTCTGTAAGTTTTATTTTCTTTTTCATCGCAAATAAAACAGGTTAGTGATATGAATTTTTCAACATATTAAATTCCATAAATTTTAAAATCCTGACGCTCTTCATGTTGCTTTCTTACAGGATTCCGATTTACATCCCAAACATCATAAAGATGAAAACTGATGGTCATGTATTGGGAAACCGATTCGTCTGAAACAGGTGATAAAAGATAATTTACTAAGATGAGAAGGAAATGGTAAGGCAAAGGTATGAATTCCCTAAATATATAGATTGCAAATGAAGGTCACCTAGGTGCAATAACGGTCTCATGAGTATGAACATTTTTACTTGATGGATTATCAAAACAGTAATTTTTTTACTGTGGATTCTAAAAATTTCCCCTGGATAAAATAAAAATAATAAAAATAAAACAAAAGAAGTGAAGCGTCCTAAATAAGAAAAAGTTCCAGGAGTCAGGATTGTGTTATAATGCATGTGCTTACGAAATCCGAAACCTTCTTTGTCGCTCTATCCTGAATCTCTGATTCTTTTCCCTTGAATCCTGATATCTTCCCATGGTTTTCACAAAGGGAAAAGAGGTTGCACTTTAGCTTTGAAAGCCGAAAAATGATTTTTCCAATTGCCAACAAAAAAGACGGAAAGTTCTTGCGAACCCTCAGCTCTCACTGAAATAAGATATGCTTAGGCTAATCCTAACTCCCTTGGTTTTTTCAACAGGTCTTGACAATTAGTCTTGCTGAAAAGAAGGCCCCTGGAAATAAACTCTCCCCTAAAGTTTTCCTGCCAACTAAGATGTTTAGAAGGTCAAAGGAAAACTAATCCAGAGTAATCAAAGTGAGTTAACAGGCCTCGACTGCAAAATTATACACAGATATTACCCCTGGTATACTTTCTACTAATTGATTGCCCCCACTTCATGGCAAAGGAAAATATAAGACAAATGGTGAAAGGAAATTCATAAAATGATTTCCCTCATCTCAGCATTTAAATGCAAAGTTACAGCTTGAAGTGGTGAAAGGAAATTCAATAAAGGGAATTAGACAACTTCACCAGGGTACTAAACAAGCTCGCTGGCAGTGAAGCAATGTTTAAAATATTTGTAAGGCTATTAGACATGAATTGTACCATACTCTGGTAATTAGTTTTCTTTGAAACCTGATCTACATCCCAAGTGCGTGCAGGACCCCCTGATTAAAAAACATTGAAGTTACTTCACCTTGATGCAAGCAAAATCAACAGAACCTGTTCAAATCCCCAAGGTTGTTTTGATCATCTTGAGTAGACTCGAATTTAGTATTAGAGGAGCAGGAGGACTAATATTGAGATAAGAGAGTGATTCAGTTTGAAATATTTCAGAAGTAAGGATGAAACCCCCTTTCTCCCTCTATATTCTCTTTCTGGACAAGTTTCGCAGAACCAAACTAATGACTCCATTTACCCAATCAAGGTGCTTGGTTTGTTGTTCTTCTCATCCCGCAAGGAGACGAGATCCCTAGTTGCAACCTATGTTGGAACACTTGTATTTTTCGAATAGTCTAGTTATCAAAGGTTGGAACCACCTACTTTCTAAGTAATGAAACGATACACATAAGCCTAAAAATTTAGATTTCGGGATTTTGTATATATCATGGTTATACATATCTGAACCCTCGATATCCTGACACGCGAAGTGGCGAAGTTAGTTTAAGTTTAATCATGATTATTGAACCTTTAAGAAAGGATTATCACTTTTAATACATCGTTCTCTCGCATTTCAGGAGTCACACCTCGAACATCGTTCAAATGTTTGACACGCAAAGTTGCAATATTAGTTTAAGTTAATCTGGTTAATAACAAGAATAATGACATTTAAGCCATAGTTAATCTTTATCGTGATTTCGTGACTCAACAGTTTTTACCTCAAAAACAACACGTTTGTAACTCCAATCCCCAAAGTTTCGATATTCATTAATTAATCGTGGTTAATTAAAAGCTTAAGTCAAATAACAATTAATCAACCAAATCACACTATCGCGAATTTGGGGTTCGTGTTTCAAAGACTAGGAGTAAAATCACCCAATACTACGAACATCAAAAAGGGGATTAAGGACTAAACTCACTTAATTAAAGGGTTGAACTGGATTAATTAACACCTTAAACAACCTTCAACCCATATAACCTACGAACCAAGAATTAAACATTGTCGTGATCCCCCCGAATCGTGAATTATCAAACATTTATGGCATTTATTAGAAATTTAGTGAGGTGATTGATAGTAAGATCCGGTTTTATTTCTAAATCTTTCTATTAAATGATTTAAACGTTTTGTCAGCAAGGACTTGCACAGACTTAAGTTCTCAAAGAGAAAAGGTTCCAGTCATTATCTTAGGTTTCTTTGTAATTTGTGCAGAGCCAATTCACCAAGATAACCTCTATCTGTGTTTTCATTTTCTATGACAGGGGATCTAATTGCAATGTTCTATATCATGGCTTTGCGAAAAGCATCCAAGGCAGCTGCCCAGAGTCGAGGTCAAGGTTCATATATTATTTCTGATACCTCACCTATAAGTATCAATACTGTCAAAACATGGACGTATGTCTCCAACATTTTGCAATTCGAGCTGATAAATTGTCCAGATGATTCCAGCGATAACAAGAAATATGACTTGTCCACCAAATATAAAACCGTTTCTCAATCAAAGATGCACAAGATAGCAGCAAGGCCATGGATTTTTCCCTATTATGATATGATCAAATGGGCGCTGGACCATGTAGACATCCCAACTAGGACAATATTCAATGAGCAGAAGGTGGAAATTGGGACATTCAGACCAGAGCATTTACAGGAAATGTATAAATTGTCTCCCACACCAAACCTTACTCACAACGTTGAATTCCTAGAGGGTTTCAAAAAGAAGAAATGTGAGCAGTTTGGGAAAATCTTATCCGATCTGATCAAAGACTGGGTTTTGCACCCCGTGAAATTTAGAGCTGATACTAATGGAATTTATTCAATCTCATCATTGGTACCACAATTCAAGTATATAGCGATAATGGTTTGCATATTGTATGGGAAGGAGAACACCTCTCACTTTTTTCTCCCATGGGTACCTTATTCACACAGTAGAAGAGGGATTCTCTTTCGACTGGGCCAAATTGTTGTCAAACAGTCTGGCCAATCGAATTATAGAATATCGATCACAAAAAGTGAGCGGGAAAGCATCCTCATTCTTCATGTTTGCTTACATTATGGATGATATTTGCTTCATGACACCTTTTCCATTAATGAGCTGGAACTGGACTCCAACCAATGAAGAGCCTATTCATGTATATCACTCGACACTCTGGGAAGATAAAGCCAAAGAATTAGTCTACGAGATTTTCAATGGGGTAATGGTACCAATGCATGTCTCCATCTTCGGCCATCTGCCTCCCAGGATTTCAGATAACATCACGACCAACCTGAGCAGCATGGTAGATTGGTACATAGAAGTGAAGTTTTCGTATATCAGGGATTTTGGCACCTCTGTCTCCCCATATGCTCTGCCCCTATTTTTACCAGACAAGCTAGCATGTCGCAAGATCGCCAGGAAAAATGTTCTCGGTGGTATAAGAAAGGAGCTCAAAGGAGTATCGAAGAAGGTATGGCCACCCTTCCCTATTCACATTGGTACATATTCTTTATTATATTTCGGCCATTCCAAGGCAAAGGTTATGACCTTGGAGGAAATGAAATTGGCAGACATTGAGTTTAAGAAACACGACCATAATAAGGTTGTGAGTAATCACATGGCGAGTTGTGGGTTGAATAGATACGAACATGAAGACTCACCTCATGATGAAATCTTCCGAGGTGCGAGGCCCTACTCTGAAGTCTTAAGCTGGGTTCAAGCTCTGCTACCTGGTGATATGGTTGATTTTTATAAATTCCAAGAGCAAAGGAGAAGTTTCCTCCCCAAAGTTTTACTGGGCAGAAACTCACAACCTTTGGGTACACAGGAAGTAGAAGATAAAATTTCAAAGGGCATGAACCCTGGCAAACAAGAGACTCAGGACAAGATAGAGGAAACTGAGATCTTGAATCAGGAAGAAGAGATCCCCAACCAAGAAGAAGGAAACCCATAGATAGTTACCAAGGAAATCGACAACCCATTGCATCTGTCACTCCCTTACAATTCACAAAGGTGAACCCCGATACAGAGTGGATATTCAAGGAGGACATGACACCTATCTCTGTAGAAGAGTTTCCTCCTAGTGAATTCTTCTTCGGTAAGAAAAGGAAGGTCATGGTGAAGCAAGAAACATACCAAAGAGCGGGCGTAGTAGCTAAAAAATACAAAATCCTAACAGATGGAGAAGCCTTGGAAGAGGAATAATTCACCAATGAGGTAGCAGAAACATTGGGGGCTTATGCAACAACCAACCAATATTTGATTGGAACTTTGAAGGCACGGTTGAAACAAAAGAACCTCTTGATCAACAAATTGGAGTCTTGGATAGCAACGACAGAGGTGAATGCCAGGGATGAGGCAAATACAGGTTTCAAGCAAGCTAGAGTAACTAATCAATAGGAAATCGAGAGACTTAAATCCGATCTTGAGTAGATGCATTAGTCGGCACAAATAAGCCAAACGCATGTAAGGCAACAGGAAGAGAAAATAAAACTGTTGCAATCTAAATTAATGTCTATTGAAAACCAAGTCATAGACATAACGGTATTCCAATCCCAAGCCATGGAAATACAAAAGAAGGTAGAAGTAGCTCAACAGGATCTACTTGCCAAAGTAGAAACCATACATAATTATTTTCATACGATAGAACAAGAGTTAAAGGATATATCCTTGATAGAAAGAGAAGTTGGGGCAGCTCGGGTTTCTTTCCAAGAGGTTGTTATAGCAACAACAAAAGAAGAGGTGGCCATCAGTTCCAGGTTGTCTATCCTAGAGCAAACCAGAGGTAACATCTTACTAAAGGCGTGGGAACATAATATATCTGAGAGCAGAAAAAGAGCTAAAGAGATGAGAGATGATTGTGAAGAAACATTCAGCTTGATAAATAAAAATTTGTTATATCTCGATAAGGAAGGTAGTGGGGAACATTGGACAAAATTGACATAGCCAAACATCTACTGGATATGAAGGAAAATGTTGAAAAATGACAAGTTGAATTATCCCAGGTAAGTCAGGTTGATATTTCCCAAGTGGATAAATGGTTGATAAAACCAAGCTTGCAATTGTGGTCTATCATCACGGAAGACCGACAAGTAGGAAAAAGATTGCCACGGTTGGAAAAAAATTGCTACACTTTATAGGCGAACAGCCAAGCTGAACCTTCCAAGCTGATAGCCCAATTGATAGAAAGGTGTGTTAGTTGTATCGAGCAAGGGAAAGGGAAGAATTCTGGAGGTAAGTAGTAATAGATGCCCATTCCATCCTATTTTTTAGGCTAGAGAACAAGAAAATAAAATGCCCTACTCACGTGGAGGAAGACAAGAGACAAGGAAGTGAAACGCTTCATTTTCCATATGTAACCAAAATTTTTAGAACAAGTAGAATTCAAAACGTTTTAATATTATATAAGTATAATTTTGAAAGATAGAACAAAGGTTTTTTTCCTTTTGGCTGATTATACCAGAGAATATTTCTTTTGCCCGAATTAATACAAGGCAGATCGAAGACTCTTTTTTTCGTCCAGACTGGGTTGTTTGTTTCTTCTGTTATTTCGCATTTCGCATCATTTCTCATATGTGTCTTTAATGAATGCTTAGCTGCAATTTAGTACAACCCCTACTGTGGTGATCATTTATTTCAGTCATCTAATCGTTTACAGCTTTTCCTCTGTATCAGCTATCAACATGTATAAGACCTGTGAATTATTTAGATTTCTATATCATATGCTTCATTAAAGTCTTTCCTTCTTATTTTCTTCTTCTGTCACAAGGTGAGATTCTTCCCTGATTGATGCCTCTCATTTTTCAACAGCTCTATGTTTTCTCTCGCTTCATGCATGGTTTTAAAATTTAACTCAGTTATGGAAAATGGCCTTTGATTTCGTTATACTATTAATTCGATTTTCGGATTCTTTCTCGTATAATCTAAAGGTGAAACAACAACCAACACTTTATAAAAATCTATGTTCCTTTAGACTATACCTGTGGCAAGATGGCCCAACATAGAACCCGGTCTCTCAGATCAAACCAGCCTCGCTTTAAACCTTTTCGATACCATTCTAAAAACTACTACTACTCGGGCCAAACTTGAATGTTAATGGGAAGCCATTGAACGGGACATAAACATTCAGGAACAATTGGAAGCTAGACAAAGACAACTCAGAAATCAGCCTTAGCTTCTTTTCCTAGTTGTTTTCTTCCTTTATATCTTTCACCCTCTTTTTGATGCCTAGACTCAGTACTTTATAGCCTTAAGTAAAGACTCTGGAACAACACCTATCATGCTAATATTTTTCCTTTGATTTCTTTACATCTTGGTGAAATTCTGCTAAAACCCTGTCTTCTTCCAGCTCCATCAGTTGATCGAATATTTCCTGTGTAGCACCTTCTTCTTCCATCCTAGTGATTGTTGCAATGTGTAGAATAGGTATTAAATAATCCAATGGAACCACTACTTCCTTCCCATACACCATTATGAATGGTGTCTGTCATGTAAGCTTCTTGCATGTAGTCCTGTATGCCCATAATACTGTTGAAACCTTCAAATCCCAATCATCCCTATTCACATTGCAAATCTTTGTCAATGCTTTTTCTAGAATCTTGTTAGAATCTTCTATTGTACCATTTTCCTAGGGATGGTAGGGTGTGCTCTTTTGATGATATATATCAAATTCCTATATCATAGCTATGATTGTCTTGTTAATAAAATGAGTTCCCTGATCACTTAACAAAATTCTAGGACATCCAAATCTGGTCACCACATTCTCAAAGAGAAACTGTGCTGCATTTTTTGTGTTGCAGTCCTTCATTGAGGCTGCTTCTTCCCATTTGGTTAAGTAATATGTCACAACGATGATGTATCTAGATCCTTATCTCCTTGCTGGTGGATTAATGGGTCCAATGAAATCCACAACCCATTTAAAAAAACCTGTAAATTTACTTGGGGCATAAGTGGCATTTCATCCCTTCTGGATGGTTTTCCCACCCTCTGACAGACATCACAATTTTTGCAGTATTCCTTTGCATCCTTATGTACTGTAGGCCACCATAATCCTGCGTGCAACTCCTTCTTTGTTGTAGGATTTATTGCATAGTTCCCTCCATCTATCCCTTCATGTTCTTTTGTTAAAACGATGGATCATTCATGCTGCATCACACATCTTCTTAGAATTCCATCTGCACCTAACTTGTATAAATGACCTGCAATTCACTGATAGTCTGTAGCATGCACTACCAACTTTTTTTTTTCTGCGCGAAAGTAAATTCCTTGGGATCCATTCATGTGCTAAAAAATTCAACAATGTCAACAAAATAATCATCAACAATCTGAACCGAAAATAAGTTAGCATCAGGAAACTTATCCTCCAAGTTCTTTGCCTCCTCTCCATTAGTAATTCTTGACAGATGATTTGGTCCTGCATTCAACTTCCTTGGTTTTACTATGATTTCAAAATCATATTCCTGAAACAATAACATCCATATACAGATCATTCCCCCCAACACTGGATTGTTAACTAGGTACTTCAAAGCAGAATGATTTGTAAACATCTTAAAATATTGACCCAATAAATAATGTCTCAACTTTTGAAGGCATATACCATAGCCAGACCTTCCCTTTCGGTAGTATTATAGTTTTTTTGAGACTCAGATAACTTTCTACTCGCAAAAGATATTGGGTGGTCAATGTCTCCTTCACCTGGTTGTGTCAAAACTTCTAAAAGTGTAATGGATGAAGCATCCACATGCACATGAAATTATTTTGTCCAATCCAGAAAGCTTAGAATTGGTGTTGTCACCATTTTCTCCTTCAATATATCCAAGCTCTCTTGGCATTCATTATTACATTTAAACGTGATGTCTTTCTTTATTAACTTATCCATGGGCACAATAATCTTTTCATAGCCCTTTATAAATTTCATGTAGTACCATGTGTGGCCCAGTGTTTCTCTCAACTGGCGTACTAACTTTGGTGGTGGTAAATTGACAATAACAACAATCTTTGCAGGGTCTACAATCAAGCCCTTCTTTCATACAATGTGTCCAAGTAGGATTCCAAATGATTTACTAAATATACATTTCTTAATGTTCAAGTAAATATGACATTGCCTACATATTTGTAACATCAGCCTCATAATTTCTACATGGTCCTTCAATAAACTAAATATTGTCCAATCATCCAGATAAACTTCTAAAAATTCATGTATAAAATCCTTGAATGAAGCTACTACTATTCTGTAAAATGTTGTTAGTGCATTCTTTAAACCAAATGGAATTAATGTGTACTTCCACTCTATTGCAAAAGTGGTTTTGTACCTTCCCTCCGGAGCAATTATGATCTGACAGTAAACTGAAAATCGATATGTGAAGGAGTAGACTTCTTGTCCTCCCACATTCTCTAAAAATTCATATGTAAATGGAGTAGGAAAAGGATCATGCACGCATGCATCATTTAAATTTCTTAGATCCACACATATCCTAATCCCTCCAGTCTTCTTTTCCTAGACCACCATTGCACTAATCCACTCTGATTCTTCCAGAGGATCTATGATTCCTGACTCTAGCATTCTGTCAATTTCCACCTTAACCTTCTTCTTATAAACGAGGTTTAATATGTAAAGTATTTGTATCAGTTCTCTTGCATCTGGTCTGAGGGGTATCTTCATCTCTCCAATTTCTCCTTCTACCCCTTTCATCTCTGAAAATGTAGCTGGGAATAAGTCGCTATATTTGCACGGTAATTCAGTTATTTTTTCCATTGTCTCACTATCCCAGTAATCTCTAATGCTGGATATCTTGGGTTTCTCTTCAGTCCCAATATTGACCTTATTAATCCTCAATTGTGCAGTAAATTCTTGTTATTATAACTGAGGTCCTTCTAACCCTATTTCTCCTTCCCATTCTATAATATGTATGTCACGTGGGTTATATTCTACTTCTTCATCCTCTACAACCTAATAATAGTAAACTAAATGTTCAAGTGTTTCTTTTCTATAATCATTTTCTATTGTTACTGTATCTACCCCATATTCTTCAAATATATTCCTTTTCATCCTCTATAATTCCAGATCCACCCATGGACTCTCACTTTCAAATGAAAAGGTCTTAATAAAGTTTTTTTGCATTGCGCCCCAACTCACAGTTTCTCTACGTAGTTCTTGTTTCTTGTACCAATTTCCAAGTATTCCTTCCAATGTATGAATAATGTAATGCGTCCATTCCCCTAGTGGTACAAATATCCATTTAGTGACACAATCATTTATATGATGTCTTGGGTTCCCTCTTCCCTCATACTTCTGTCAGGGTCTATCCTGTTGACTCCTACCAAATCTTATGCATATCAATCACTTACATTGATACCCATCCCGAATTACCTCCTTATGCGCACCCCACCATCATGCATATGTGTCCCTTAGTGCTATATCCAAGATTTTTAATCTCTAACTATCCAAAAAACATGATTCAACCTCAGTTAGGAAGTTTTATAAATTTTCCTCTTCAATAAATGTGGGACACTATCTTACTTCTGTCCCAACCCATCTTCCTGTGCATGTAACTCTGGCACACCTCCCAGTAGAGACTTCATGCAATCTTTTCTACCAATTTTCTACTCCAGTATCTGAATCTAACATATAAGAATTGATACTCCTCCAACTGAGTAATCCATATGCAGTTGGATTCACATAGTCTTCCTCTCGCGTAGTAATCCTATACAATTGGTTGACATCATCCTCTAAAACATTGTCGAGCACAGGTTATACATATCTTTCGCAATCTAAGGGATATAAAGGTGCCACTACCCTAAAATTCCCATCTTCAAATATCATATTTCTAGTTTTCAGGTTAATTATGGCTTGATTATCAAAGGCCCAATCAATTCCCAATAGTGTTGGAAATGGTATAGACTCATCCACCATATCCATTACTTTAAAATATGTTGTGGTGCCCACATCATCTAGATACACTATTTTATTCTTCAATCTACCTATGGGAATCACTCTCTGCTATTTTGATAACTTCAATTGGATATTGGAATACCCTAATGTAGGTTCTCCCATTGCTTCCAAAGTATTCTTTGGAAAAATGTTGACATCTGATCCTAAGTCTAGGATAACATTTCCCATATTAAAGTCTCCTATGTTTTCATTCAATCCGAACTCTCTACTGGTTCTTTTATTTCTATGGACTTGATTAATCTTCTCAGGTTCTATTCCTACCCCTTATTCTATGCTAGATTTCTTAAGCATATTTTTAAACAAATCCATGGAATTCTTATCATTAAGTAATTTAAAGAAAGATTTTGTTAAGGTCCTAACCCGCACATAGGTAGATCAATGTATTCGGATGTAACAAAGGTCAATATTAATAAGGCCTTTCAATAAACTAGAATAAGGCGGATGTAAGAAGACCTAATAGAAGCTTCTGCTTCTAGAAGGATCTTCCTGTAGATGCTTCTCTTAATAGACATATTTAGTATAAATAAGGGTTGAGGGTATGAAAACCCTAGCTTGGAGATTATTGTAACAGAGTGTTGCTCGACTGGAGGTTGCCCCCTTGAAGAGGCCTATGAACATTGATTTCTGACTCAAAGTGCTATTTCAGTTGTTATTCTCATATTATTTATGTGTTATTGTGGATGATTATGCTGGTTATATTACTGTTATTCTGCCATTCCTATCATTTTATTTATGTTCTTCGTATTTATTAGATCTGGTATCTTGCAAGTGGTATCAGAGCACTTTCCTTGGCAGAAATTGTGGGTATTTTTTTTCAGAGTAGAGATGTATTCCGGCATCTTTAAGCCACAGAGATCTGTCGTTACATGCATAAACTCGCGGTTGAGGGATTCATACACGCAGGAAATACAAGTGGTTCTTAAGCGCAGATCTATTCGCCACCCTTGTAACCCCTGTTGGTACCCCTTCGAGTGGTAGCGCATCAAACAACACCTGTGTATGGATCGACCTAGATTTCCTAAAGCCCTTTTTAGATAAACCTATCGGCCGTTGGACTGTTATAGTGTCACCGAGAACAACACTCGGGAAGATACTCTCTAGTACCTGGGTAGTCGGGTAGTACGGCTAAGGGTACGGTCTATCCTCCTTAGTTAGTGCCCTGAGATATTGGGATGCGTACTACTGTTGGACCCCGCACGTATATCAGAGAGCTATAGCACAGGGCAAACCCTTGTCTGTAGAACCCTTGAATACCTATCCCTTGGGGAACATAAACAAATTAAACTGACAAGATTTATTGTCGTGCATCTGTGTTCGGGTCACCAAGTAAATACACATTTATTTTTGGTTAAGAATTTTGGGATTTCAGCACTGTAGCATTCTTCAGACCGAAGTATAACCCCGTAGCTATAAAAAATAAAAAATAATAATAAAAAATAAATAAAAAATAAAAAAGTCTAGAATTTTTTCACCATTATTTGAGACCTATTCCATTAGATTCATCTCTTGTCCCTTATCACATTCATCCATATCATTTTTCTGCAAAATTTCTGACCCCGACCGCTCCCTTTTCAGTTCACCCATCCTCATGGCCCATACCCATAGCCAAGAACTGGAGTCTGACTTCAACACCTTGCAATCTAGTTTCCTCGAGACCCAACAAGAAGTGCAACAACTCAGTGCTACTATTGCCTCCCGTGATACATCCATCAATACCACCATAAATGCATCAGTAAATGCATCCGTGCAGTCCGCAATGGTGGAAGTCAAACATGAACTGACCACTCAGCTTGAATCTGTCTTTGCATCACTCTGCACCAAAATCAAGATCCCTACCGATGACTCTTTTCCTGATGCACATACAAAGACTGAAGGTGAAACTTCTTCCCATTCCTTTCAGCCCCATCACTTTCAACGGGACATACACCTTCCGCGAGTGGATGCAACCAAATTTGATGGCTCAGACCCCACTGGTTGGGTCACCCAAATGGAACATTATTTCGCTCTCTACAACATTACAGATGACTTGGCCAAACTCCAGTATGGTGTTCTCCATCTAGATCAAGAACACTGGCAATGGTGGCAATGGAGAAAAACTTCCCGTCAAGGGTATATTGCTTGGACCCAATTTGTGACTAAGATTTATGAACGCTTTAACACTGATACCAACCATTTGGGCTGTTTGACAAAATTGAAGCAATCAGGAACAGTAGAAGACTTCATATTTGCATTTGAGCGCCTGGCTTTTCGAACAGAGGGCATGACTGATGCTTTCTTTCAAGAGTGTTTTATCAGTGGCCTCAAGGAGAAGATTCAGGCCCATGTCCTCATGGATCGACCTATGACTTGGGTGGAGGCTACTAAAAAAGCTAAAGAAGCACAACAAATTGTTTCTTCTCAAAACCGTAAGCCTTCCTTTATCCCTCGCCCTAAACCAGTAAACCCCACTACTCCCTCCGCCCCATTAAAGATCCAAAAATTGACCAGGATGAAATGGTTCAATGCCAACTCAAAGGCCTCTATTATAATTGTGATGACAAATATTTCCCAGGCCACAAATGTAAGGAACCAAAGATTTTTATGGCCATCTTTGAGGATATTCCAGAAGAGGATGTTGACACTCCCCTTGTGCCCGAGTCACCAGAAATCACTGACATAAACCCTCCCTCCGACCCTCCCGGAGTGGAACCGATCATTTCCCTCAATGCTCTCATTGACTTCTCTGCCCCCCAAACCCTCAAGTTAATCAGTTACATCAAGCACCGAAAGGTCATCATTCTGGTTGATAGTGGCAGCACCCACAATTTTATTCATCGCCGCCTTGCCCAAGAAACCCATTGCTACATTCATGCTGTCAACAATTTCCAAATCATGATTGCCAATGGTGGTTCTATGAAATGTGGTGGGCGCTATGAAAATGTGTGTCTCCAAATCGGTGACTACCACCTAAAATCCCATATGTTTGTTATTGACATGGGTGGTTGCGACATTGTGTTGGGTGCAGACTGGCTAAGGACTTTGGGTCCCATTCTCATGGATTTTCAGAACTTAACCATGTAATTCGACCACGGAGGCCACCAATATAAATTCCAAGGCATCACTTCTGGTTCACCTGAGGTCATCAGTTCTCATAGCATGGAAAAACTGCTCAAAAAAGGTCATTCTGGTGTCACTGCCCAACTCCACGCCATACAAGCCACAGAGACACCCCTAGTGCCCCAAGACCTCCAAGCCCTCCTTTCTAAACATCAAACGGTATTTTCCACTCCCCAAGGACTCCCTCCTTCCCACGGTGTTCATGATCATTCCATTCCCCTTGTCCCAGGAAGCCTTCCCCCCAATATCCGTCCATATCGCCACCCATTTTCACAAAAAAATGAAATTGAAAAAATGGTCCAGGAACTCCTTACTGCAGGTGTCATCCATCCTAGTACAAGCCCTTACTCATCTCTGGTCGTCATGGTACTGAAGAAACAAGGTTCTTGGAGAATGTTTCCTGACTTTCGTGCCCTCAACAAACTGACCATCAAAGACAAATTTCACATTCCTGTCATTGATGACCTCCTGGATGAATTGAGTGGCGCCCAATTCTTTACCAAAATTTATCTTCGCTCAGGCTATCACCAGGTACGTATGAAAGAGGCCGACATTCCCAAGACCGCCTTTCACACTCATGAGGGCCACTATGATTTTTTGGTCATGCTCTTTGGCTTGTGTAACGCCCCCTCCACCTTCCAGAGCCTCATGAACCATGTCTTCCGCCCTTTTCTCCGTCATTTTGTCTTAGTTTTCTTTGATGATATCCTCATCTATAGAAAAACCTGGATAGACCATCTTACTCATGTGAATCAAGTTCTCCGACTACTCTCTCAGTACCAACTTTTCCTGAAATAGTCCAAATGTGCGTTTGGTGCCTCAAAAGTAGAATACTTGGGTCATTTGGTGGGAAAGGATGGCGTCAGGGTGGACCCGAAAAAGATTGAAGCTATGCAAGACTGGCCACACCCAAAGACTCTCAAAATCTTGCGTGGATTTTTGGGCCTAATAGGGTATTGTCGCAAGTTCGTTAAGAACTACAAAAAGATTGTAGCACCTCTCATGGTTGTCCTCAAAAAGAACTCTTTCACTTGGACTCCAGCAATTGCTCAAGATTTTCAAACCTTGAAGACGGCCATGTGCACCACTCCAGTTCTGGCCCTTCCCGATTTCATAAAGACCTTTGTGTTGGAATGTGACACCTCAGGGAAAGGAATCGACGTTGTCCTTATGCAAGAGGGTTGACCTTTGGCCTTCACCAGCAAGCAACTGTCTGAAAGGAATTTGGGCAAACCCATTTATGAAAAAGAAATGTTGGTGATTTTGCATGCCGTTGAGCTATGGCATCCTTATCTCTTGGGGCAATGCTTCCAAATTAATACTGACCATCAAAGCCTCAAGTACTTTCTAGAACAACGCATTTCCTCCCAGGAGCAATAAAAATGGGTGACTAAGATCTTTGGATACGATTATGAGATCATTTACAAGAAGGGAAAAGACAATGTCGTGGCGGATGCACTGTCCCAGAAATATGAAGATGAAGGATCCTTTTTTTCTCTTTCCTTCATTGTACCTGATTGGCTCCAAGCTGTGCACCAGGAATGGCTTCAAGATCCCAAACGTTTGCATCTGATCCAACAACTGCAGAACAAGGCTCTGGCTCCCCCAGGGTACTCCTGGCTCCAGGATGAGCTTCGATACAAAGGCCGCTTGTATTTAAGTAAACAATCCAAGCTCAAATCCACGATACTTTCTGAGCTTCATGTTACACCCAAAGCGGGGCACTCAGGGTTCACCAAAGCATATGACCGAGTCAAACGTTCTTTTTTATGGGATGGTATGAAACAAGACATCCGTAAGTTTGTCAATGAATGTGAGGTGTGTCAATGCAACAAGGAGAAATAGTCAAATCTCCAGGCACCCTCCAACCACTTCCGATTCCCCCTCCTATTTGGAAGGATATCTCTATGGACTTTATTAAAAGCTTACCCAAATTGGGGAATAAATCAGTCATAATGGTGGTGGTGGATCGCCTTTCCAAGTATGCTCATTTTTGTGCTCTTCACCACCCATTTACTGCATCCACGGTGGCTCAAATTTTCATGGACCAGGTCTTCAAGCTTCATGGCATGTCGCACTCTATTGTTTCTAATCATGACCCAACTTTCACAAGAAATTTTTGGCAATAACTGTTTAAGCTACAAGGCACACAATTGCATCTCATCTCAGCTTATCATCCCCAGATAGATGGTCAAACAGAAGTTGTCAACAAGTGTTTGGAAACATATCTGAGGTGCTTTGCCTCTGAAAAACAACACCAGTGGGCTCAATGGTTACCCCTCGCCGAATGGTGGTACAACACTACATACCATATATCCACTCACATGACTCCTTTTGGTGCGGTATATGGAAAAAAGCCACCTTCAATTCTCTCATACTTACCGGGTACCTCGAAGGTCCAAGCAGTTGACCAAACACTTACAGTCCGAGAGGATATCCTTCATACCCTTAAAGAGAACTTAGTCATGGCACAGAATCGAATGAAGCAGCAAGTAGATCAAGGTCGCTCCGAACGTCAATTTGCAGAAGGGGATCAAGTGTTTCTGAGACTGCAGCCATATAAGCAAACTTCCCTCAAGGCCGAGCATTGTCAGAAGCTAGCACCCAAATTTTATGGCCCTTACATAGTTCTCAAGCGTGTGGGACAAGTCGCATATCAGTTAGCTCTGCCCAGTCAGTTGAAGCTACATCATGTTTTTCATGTTTCGTGCTTGAAGAAGGTGATTGGAACCAGGTGCCAAATTCAAACCAACCTTCCAGAGTTAGCTGAAGAAGGATCCATTTGGCTACAACCAGAAGCAGTTTTGGACCAGCATGAGCATTGCCTACGTCAGAGAACCATCAAGGAAGTGCTAGTACAGTGGAAAGATATGACTCCAGCAGATGCCACTTGGGAACTAGCTACCATTCTACAGTAGTTTCCACATCTCAAGCCTTGAGGACAAGGTTTTTTTTAAGGGGGCGGACATGTTAAGGTCCTAACCTGCACATAGGTAGATCAATGTATTCGGATGTAATAAAGGTCAATATTAATAAGGCCTTTCAATAAAATAGAATAAGGCAGATGTAAGAAGACCTAATAGAAGCTTCCGCTTCTAGAAGGATCTTCCTCTAGATGCTTCTCTTAATACACATATTTAGTATAAATAAGGGTCGAGGGTATGAAAACCCTAGATTGGAGATTATTGTAACAGAGTGTTATTCGACTGGAGGTTGCCCCCTCGAAGAGGCCTGTGGACATTGCTTTTTGACTCAAAGTGCTATTTCAGTTGTTATTCTCATATTATTAATGTGTTATTGTGGATGGTTATGCTGGTTATATTACTATTACTCTGCCATTCCTAGCATTTTATTTCTGTTCTGGGTATTTATTAGATCTGGTATCTTGCAGATTCCAGGAAATTTTTTAAGTTACTTACTGTCTCTATTTTCTCTCCTTTGTAAGTATGATCCAAAGACTGAGGCATATAAAAAATAGGAGTATCATACCTTGACGTAGTGTTTGATGTGGAGGATTCATTTTCCTTCATAAACTCCTTCTTTGCTTCCTTGAAAGTTTCCTTCTCCTTCTTTGCATCAAACTGTTTCTTTGGTTGAGTGTTCTTATGAATCCATCACTGAGATCCCTTCTTCTAATCCTGTGCATCTGCTCTTGTCTGCACTCCTCCTCTAGTCACTATATTGATGTTCCTCCCAGGATCCCTTATTTATGTAGCAATCCACTGAACATTATGGTTATTTAGATTTCTCTTCTCCTAGATCTTTGTCAGTAACTTGGGGCACTCTTCTATCACATAATTTGTTGCACGACAATACATACATGTTGTTGGTTGAGGAAAATATCTGGCATAATTTCCTTGTTGTTGACAATTATGGAAGATAATAGGCCATCTGCCTCTATCCATTCCTCCTCTTCCTCTGCCTTTGAATCCTCCTATGTTCCCATATGGATCCATTTTCTGTTGATGATACTATGGTGCATGATTATACTGCGGGGGTTGTTAAAAATGTGGCACTTCTTGAAATTGTTGCACATTGCCAAGTTGTGGTGCAGAGTGTCCTACCATCAACTAAGCATTCATCCTATATGCATATGAGGTTCTTTCATTCACTAACTCTAGATTTCTACAATTTTTGTCTTCTTGTCCTACTGACTTACAAAATTTACAGAAAATACTCTTAAGTTAAGTATTGTACTTCTACATCATGGGGTAGTGAAAAGGATCATGCCCATGTGTCTTTCATATTTCACACCAAGGCCCTCATGTAGGCAATATATTTGGCAACCCAACTCCTAAGTACTGCACAAATGTTGGAAACTCATTCTTATGATGTCCCTCTGATCTGCACAGAGTACACCATATTGCTTCTCTTTTCTCCCTACTCTTATTCTAGTTTAATTTTATTGTCAAGTTCCTCATGTCGTCCTTTAGATCTTTTATAGTTGGATCTGTCTGTTTATACGTATTCTCCTTTAACTGCATCACTTCTTGTAGTGCCTCTGCTTGGTTTTGAAATTTTTGTTGTCTCAATGGATATTTGAAATGTGGTAACACAGAATTTATAAACAACTATCTATGTTGCATGTGAGAAATGGGATACTTCAATTTACCTTTTAATGTCTTGAAATTATGATCAATGTCCCATACTGATTCTCCTAGTTTTTGTCTAACCTCAATCATCTCATTCATAAACTGATCCTATGATTTTTTCCTCTGAAACTCAGTGATCAATGCCTTCTTGATCTCATCTACTGTTCCCAATGCACCCTGTGGATTGTTTACTACTAGACTCATATACCAATCCAATAGGCAGTTTCTGAAATTTATTTCTAACTTCACTACTTTCGTTGCCTCGTCAATGATTCTTTTTGCTTCCCATATTTGCTCACACGTGAATATGTGATTCTCTGGGTCTTTTGATCCATCCCCATGAAACTCCAATAATCTTATCGTTGGATCTATTCCTGCCATTGTCAAATGTTTTGTATCTTCTCTGCACGGTACTACTACCTATGTATTGTACTACTACCTCATGATCCATCATAATAGGATATTTCTCATTACTATGCTCTTCTCTATCCATTTCCCCCTCCATCTCATACCTTCCTCCGGTTTCCCCTAACTCCCTCATGCACGCAGGGTAGTTTAGTTGTCTGATTCCATAGTTAATACCCCTTTATCATTCAATAATATATTTATTGAAGTGTACAATGATATGATGTACCTTCCCCTATTCATCCAAAAAGGATACAGAGAAAGATAAGAACAACTCAGAACTTGCAGAGGCAACTCAAGACGCTAAGAATGGCCTTAGCAGATGAAGAAAGGGAAAAAATTCAAAGTTCCCAAAAATCAATGGAAATGACATTATCACCAAGAGAGCGTCGCAAGATTTCTAATGGTGCAAACGGCTCGTCAAATGGAGTTATGGATCGAGATATATTCATGGTCAAAGTTTGGTCAACCTAGCCTAGTCAGTAGGGGGATGAGTCAACATTCGTATTGCTGACGTCAACTGATGTCAACATCCATACATTACATGTGACGGGAGTAAAAAGTGACATGTGTAATTTTGATGTCATCATGATGTCATCATGGTGACCTAGAAGCACTAGAGGCTGCCACATGTCACCCAAATTTGGAACTTTGGGACCAATAGGATTATTCCATGTGGCAGTCCATACGGTCTATACATTGATGTGGCATGGCGAGTTGGTAGTGTCATGGCAGTCTGTATGGCCTGTATGATGAAGTGGCGCTAACAGGGCAGGTTGATAGAGAAGTGCTCGAATGGGAGGCTACCACGTGGCCCAATTAGGGGCTACCACATGGCTGTGGGAAAATTCCCAATGACAGCCCATATCCAATTTTTGGAAAAAAAATGGTTTGGAAGGTTCACCAAATCTACCAGACCACGCGAAATCCGGCCACATATTATCATTAGAATCCTGGATAGTAGAGCCACCACCAAAATTGGCGGAGAAACCTTTGTTTATATTTTTATATATTTACAACAAACCAAACCAAAAGGGGAAGTCCCGCGGGTTTGACCCTGGGACCTCCTCCCCACACTACTCCTTAACATTCATGCCCAAACCAACAAGAGAACAACCTATGTTGTTAGTAATGTCCAGGGAAAACATTTAAAAGGAGTATCTGCCCAGAGCTCAAAAGAGGAGGCGCGCATGTGGTATGGCGTGGGAATGTAGTTCGAGGAAAGTACAATCATTAATTGCAGGTTGCAGAGGGGCACAAAAACTGAGACAAATTTATTCTTGGGCCTGGGAGTGCTAGAGTCATATCAAGTCATGTAGACAATCATTTTTGGGTAATTCAACACCAAAAATTCAGTGGTGTTGTCTGTTTTATGATCTAAGCATTATTTTTGCATCTTGATTTCAGAATGTGGTATACTTATGTATTTTTCCAAATTATTTTACTGAGTTAATGAAAAATCCTACCCATTTGATATCAACACCTGGAGATGTAGTCCACCAGGGACAAACTCCGTTATCAAGTTTTTTCATTCAGATTTGATGCTTATGTATCTTCATTATTGATCTTTTCCTTCTTTAATGGTTCATTTTAATTTATGCTTATTTAATGCAATTCTTTATAAGTCACTAGATGAAAATATCTCAAATCATGTTGGTGTCGAAACAGTCGCATTCGACTTGAATTGTTGAGTGTGAATGCTTACTAGGGCCAAGCATAAGCAGGTTGAAGGAACTCTTAAGACTTTCAATATTGAAGTTGGTCATGCATCCCGAAGGAAGAAAATGGCAGAAGAAGACAAGTGTGATGAACAAGAGAAAAAATTTCACATGGTCATTTATCGCATGTCAAAAATGGTTGAACGAATGTATGGAGATAACGAGAAGAGGAAGAAGAAGAAAGGGAAGAAAAAGGAAGCACATGTTGATGTTGATGCTTTAGTAAACCAAGGGACTGGAGGATATCCTCCTAAGCCTCCATATTCACCTTCAAGTTCTAGTTCATCTTCCTCTAAGCATTCTCACCATTCTCATCATTCTAGCCATAAAGCCTATTTTAAGAAACCATTATTAAATCTTGATGTAAAATTTTATTTACCTATGTTTAATGGAGATGCTAATCCTAAAAAGATAGATAATTGGATACGACAGGTTGAAGTATATTGTCGTGTTCAACATATTGATGAAGAGGAAGTTAAAGTGCAACTAGCTTGTCTTCGGTTGGAAGGCACCGCTCTCATATGGTGGGAGAGAAAGCTTCAAGAAAAAAGTAAGTGTGGTAATGTTCTTTCCTCATGATCAAAATTTAAATCAGGGATAAGGAAGAAATTTTATCCATTGGGTTATTTACATAAATCAATGATGGAATGAAAAACTTTAAGGAAAAGTAAAGGTCAAACTGTACAAAGTTTCATAGAAGAATTTAGGAAGAAATCTCTTCCATTAAACATTCCTTTGAATTCTTATGAAACCTTAATGAAGTATATTGGCACACTTCATAGTTATATTCATCATACTTTGATCTTGTTTAACCCCACTAGTCTTGACGAAGTTTGTGTGCAAGCCACTCACCTTGAGAATAGGGGAAAGCATGTTCAAGAAGATCCCACGAAGAAGCCTTCCAATCTCCCACATAAACCTTTCAAGAATTTTAAAAGGAAGGAAAAGAAGACCGCAATAGTGATGAGAGAAGGAGGAAAGCCATCTTGCACTCATTGCAAGAAAAGCGGTCACGATGATGAACATTATTGGAAACTGCATCAAGAGAAGAGACTGAAACAATTCGGTGGAAAGGGGAAGACAAAAACTATTGCTATAGTGCAACAAGATCTTGGTTCCTATTCAGGTGATGACGAAAATATCACAACAGTTGGAGTACAAGGTAAATATTCTCTTCATGCTAGTTCAAGTTCCAATAATGAATCGCATGATGATGAACGAAAGAGGAATGAATTATTTCAGATAAGAGTTGTGTCTAAAAACACTAAGATATATATATTATTTGATCCAGGTTATGAAGTAAATTTAATATATGAAAAACTTGTCAAGAATATGGGTCTTGAAACGAAACCACATCCGAAGCCTTATCCTCTTGGTTGGGTATGTGATAAAGTAAAACTTAATGTCACCAAACAATGTAGGGTCAAATTTTCTATTGCTTCAAATTTGATTGATGAAGTGGATTTAGATGTTGTACCAGTTGATATATGTGGAATAGTGTTGGGAATTCCTTATCTTTATGATAGAAAAACAGTCTTCTTTCGTGATTAGAAAAAATACCACCTTACTAAGGGGGGAGTAGAATATATTGTTAGAGCTCATGGTATGAGGGTAAACACAACACGTGTTAGTGCAGGGAAAATGAAAAGACTCAAAAACATTAAGAAGAGATATGTACTCATGGTTGTAAGAGAGAAAGATGTTGGGACATCCGACGCTTTCCATGGATGTGGTCCTTCCCATAAGAAGGAATTACTTGATATTGTTTCTAAGTATGATGATATTTTTTAGGAACCAGATGGATTACCTCCTAAGAGGGAAATCCAACATGAGATACATCTTCAGCGGGATTATCCTCTTCCTAATGTGGGAATGTCCAAGATGTCAGTTGTGGAGATGACAAAGATCAAGAATTAGGTACATGACTTATTGGATCAAGGGGTCATCAGGCATAGTTCATCTCCTTTTGGTTCTCTGATCATGATGGTGCCAAAGAAATATGGCACATGTAGAATGTGTGTCGATTACCAGACCTCAAATAAAATCATGGTGAAAAATCGATACCCTCTTCCTCATATAGATGATTTACTTGATCAATTAAAGAATGTTGTTTATACCACTAAGTTGGATTTGCGCATTGGATACCATCAAATCAGGGTCTCATAATAGGATGTATGGAATATTTCCTTTAAAACCAAACATGTATTGTTTGAGTGGTTAGTTATGTCATTTGGGCTTTGTAATGCTCCGACAACTTTCATGCATGTGATGAATGATGTATTCAGGACTTTGCTAGATGACTTTGTGATTGCATATTTAGACGACATTCTTATTTTTAGTGGGACTTGGGATGAACATGTGAGGCATGTAAAATAAGTATTGGATACGTTGCAAAGGGAAAAGTTGTATGTAAAATTGTCTAAATGTGAATTTGGAAAAACTGCACTTGTATACTTAGGTCACATTGTAGGAGGAGAACAATTAAAAATTGATCCTTCCAAAATTGATGTAATTGTAAATTGGCCTCAGCCAAAAAGTGTAATCGAGGTCCGAAGATTCTTAGGTGCAGTCCAGTATTGGAGGAGTTTCATTTCAAACTTCTCCTTTATAGCATCTCCTTTGCATGCCTTAACCAATGTGAAGAACACTTTTCAGTGGGAAGGAAAGCAACAAAAATATTTCGACACTTTCAAGGAGAAGATACATTTCACACTAGTATTATCACTATCAAATATTCAACAGCCTTTTGAGATTGAGATAGATGCCAGCGGATACGCCAATGGTGCAGTATTGATGCAATATCGTAATCCAATATGTTACCACTCTGAAAATTGTAACCAAGTTGTTGTTAACTATCCTACATATGATAAAGAGTTGTATGCATTAGTTCAAAGCGTAAAGAAATGGAAGAAATACTTGTTAGGGAAGGAAACAATCATACATACAGATCACCAACCCTTATAGTATCTCCAAGTATAGACCAAAATGTAACAATCTCGACACTACAAATGGATGGGTTTTCTACAACAATTTAATTTGGTAATCAAGTACAAAAAGGGTACAAGTAACAAGGTACAAAACTATTGTCTGGAGGGAAAACTACTCTACCATATTGGAAATCTATGTATTCCTACAAGTGAACGAGTCCATGTAATACGAGAAGCCTACACTTCTCTTGTGTCTGGGAATTTTGGGGTAGGAAAAGCTATGGCTCATTTGCATAGGTTTTGTTACTGGCCTCAAACGAAAGAGATTGTAACTAAATATGTAAAGGGGTGTGTGATGTGTTCTAATTGTAAGCTCACTAATAGAAAATCGGGGCTATACTCACAATAGGGGTTTTACCAATGTCAAAAGGGGGTCATGAATATTTGTATGTTGTAGTGGATAGTTTCAGCAAGATGTGTATCTTGATGCCATGTAAAAAGCATATCACTATTGAGAAGATTGCTAATCTCTTCTTTTAGTATGTTTGGGTTCACTTTGGGTTACCCACATCCATTATCTTATATCGAGATACTCGATTCCTGGGGGATTTTTCGACAAGATTGTGGAGAATGATGGACACCAAATTGAAGAGTATCATTGCTTTCCATCCACATACTGATGGACAAACAGAGGTGGTAAACAAAACAATGGTAATTTTTCTTCGAGGCTACTACAACAAGCATCCCAAGTTATGGGATGAATAGATACCCTATGTACAACATGCTTACAACCGAGATTTACATTCCTCCACTCAGTGTTCAACTTTTGAGACATGTTTCGGGTACCTACCTAAGGTTCCTTTGGACTTGATGTATGGGAGAGATACTGATTGAAATGAAGAAAGAACAGACGACAAGAAGGGTCACGGGAAGACAAAGAAGGACACCGAAAAATGGTGAAATTTCCATAAAATCCTCTAGCACAACACCAATGAATGTCTCTCAAAATAGTCATTGGTGGCCACCCACCTTTTTCGACTGGCTCAAAACTGTTTTCTGGCAATTTTGGCAATTTACTATTTTTAGCAGGTTTTAACTTTCGGGGCCATTTTGAGGGCCTAAATGAAGGTTTTTCTAGATAGAGGTTCTCAATTATATCCAAAGGCATGATTGAGCCCCCAAAATGAATCTCCTCGACAATACCTTTCTAACGAGCTATCACATGCCTAAAACGGAGATCGTATGCAAAAGTTGCAACCCTGGGAAGTTGATGTACTCACTTACCCAAACGGGGCCCACATGACTTTTGGCGCTTCATCTCCCAGGGTTAGGTTTTTGGATGTCTAGGGTTTTTGGCATTCCTACTTATTGTAAAAAGGCCTTCAGAGCCTCATTGTAATCATCTTCTTGCGAATGCGAGTAGCCGTCACATCTCTTCTTAGAGATAAGCTGCCACCATTCTAGCGAGTCTTTCACTCTGTATTTTTACAGTCTCTGTACATTTGTTTCATTAATAGAAATCATGTATTATTGTATATCTGTGTTTATGGTTGCATCTCTGATATATTTCTGTTATATTACTGGATATTGGCAATATCTCTATGCATTTCTTTATTATATCTCTGCTCTCATTTCATGCTGAAAATAATCTGGATCAACAAATTCTACAAGTTCATCCATAGGATCTAGCAGGTGCACCAGGAAATCAAGGAACAATTGGAGAAAAGTCAAGCACAGTATAAAGCTCGACATGAAAAGCACAAGGTTGATCATGAGTTCTGGGTTGGAGACCAGGTATGGATTCACATAAGCAAGGAGAGATTAAAGGGTGAAGGCAAGAAAATCAAGCCCATTTATTATGGACCCTTCACTATTTTGGAGAAAAGTGGTACCAATTATTTTCGTCTGGATATTCCAATTTATATGCATATTTACTCAGTTGTGAACATAGAGAACTTCAAACTTTTTGAGCCTCCCATGATCATGGATCGGGATGAGGAAGTTTCAATACCTTCAGTCAATGAATTTTCTCTTGAGTACTTGGATGAGTTAAAGGAATATATCATCCTAGAAAGAAGGATGAGGACTTCATGTAGGGGTGATGTTGATTATATTTGAGTAGGATTAAAGGGCACACATCCAAGCAATGAAAAGTGGATAGATAAGGACAAAGTGAGGGGACTCTTCCCTCACTTATCTGTTTATTGATGAAATATTTTGGTGGTCCAAAAATCTCTCAATGGGAAGGTGTGATCCAAAAAGGATCCATAGAAGGATAAGAATAACTCAGAACTTGTAGAGAAAACTCAGGATACTCAAAATGGCCTCGACAGAGAGATAAAGGGAAAAAATTCAAAGTGCCCAAATCTTAGTGGAAATGACATTATCACGAAGAGTGCGTCGCAATATTTATAACAATGCAAATGGCACGTCAAACGGAGTTACATATCGAAATATATTCATGGTCAAAGTTTGGTCAACCTAGTCTAGTCAGCAGGGGGATGAGTCAACATCCGTACAGTACACGTGGCAGGAACAGAAGGTGACATGTGTCATGTAGAAGTCAACATGGTGACATGGTAGCACCAGAGGTTACCACATGTCACGCAGATTTGGCACTTCTGGACCAATTCGTGGACCAATAGGATTGTGCCCAGTGCCAGTCCAAACGGTCCATACAGTGACGTGGCATGATTACATGGCATGGAAAGTTGGAAGTGACATGAAAGTCCGTATAGTTCATACAATGATGTGGCACTGATAGGGAAGGCTGACAGAGCAATGGATGAATGGGAGGCTTCCACGTGGCCCAATCATGGGTTGCCACGTGGTAATGGGAAAATGCTTAATGACAGCCCGTATCCAATTTTTGGAAAAAAAATGGTTTGGCAGGTCCACCAAATCTGGCGGACCACACCAAATCCAACCACATATTATCGTTAGAATCCTGGATAACACCACTGCCAAACTTGGTAGAGAAACCTTTGTTTATATTTATATATATTTACAACAAACCAAACCAAAAAGGGGAGGCCCATGGGTTTGACCCCAGGACCTCCTCCCCACACTACACCTTAACATTCACGCCCAAACCAACAGGCCAACAACCTATGTTGTTAATAACATCTGGGGAAAAAATTTAAAAGGAGCATCTGCCCAGAGATCGAAAGAGGAGGCACACGTGTGGTATGGCGTGGGCACGTAGTTCAAGGAAAGTACAATCATTAATTGTTGGTTGCAGAGGGGCATGAAAACTGAGACGAATTTATTCTTGGGCCTGGGAGTGCCAGAGTCAGATCGAGGCATGGAGATAGTCATTTTTGGGTAATTTGACACCATGAATTCAGTAGTGTTGTCTGTTTTCTAATTTGAGCATTATTTTTGCAACTTGATTTCAAAATGAGGCATACTTATGTATTTTTCCAAATTATTTTGTTGAGTTAATGAAAAAGCCTACCCATTTGAGAGTAGGCCTAGAGACGTAGTCCAACAGGGATGAACTCTATTATCAAGTTTTTGTGTTTATATTTGATGCTTATGTCTCTTCATTATTCATATTTTCCTTCTTTAATGGTGCGTTTTAATTTATTCTCATTTAATGCAATTCTTTATAAGTCACTCAATGAAAAGATATCGAATTACCTAGGGCCCTATTGAGGGGTCATAAATCCCTTTAACTCAAAAGAAAGAACCAAACCCACCATCGAGGCCCAATTAGACTCTGCAACATTTAATGGTGAAATGGTTCTCCAAATCTTGCGATCCGGCCAAATAATCGATGGGCTTTACATTTTCTAGTGAAATCTTCTTCTTCTCCTTCAATTCAGACTTTCTCTTTTTGTATTTTCTCTTATAAGTGGGACCGATAAAAGATAAAAGTCGGTATAAACCAACTGGGTAACAAGGTGGGAAAACTTAACTACTGGAAAATATGATCTTGGGATAACCCTTTCACTCTAGCATGTAGACAATGATTCTCTACCAAAGTCCTAATACTAATACATTAACCTACTGGTGTTCCAATTGTTGACTGAGATACAATTTATCAGAAGAAAACATACATGCAATAAACGATGGCAATAAAAATAGTTCCCTTAACTCTAATCATCAATCACATATTAACACAACGATTTCATTTTCATCATTAAAGATAAGAACTGTAAAAACATTGAATCAGATAACTTATGAACAAATTTAGAAGCTCTTACTAGTTACAACATCCATTCATGAGATGAAATCAGAAATAATTCTTGTTCACATCCAATCATACACACTTTTGATAAAAACACAAACTTGTCTCTGGTCCTAAACAAGACTTCTTAATTAAGGCAACTTTGAAATAGTTCTTTACAAATCCAAAAATGAGGGTATTTTCAACAACCATCAACCTCTTGCTAACAGGTCGATCCTCCTATTTATAACATACTATTAACTAAAAATAACTATTAAAGTGTAGCTAAGTAAAATAAAACTCTCCACATGGCACTTTCTTCTATCCATCTCCAAAGAGTCATCAAATGATCTCACTTGAGTGGATGACTCTTCTTGTACTCCGACCAATTGACAAAGAGCTCCTTGCATGTGTTAGCATATGGGAATCTATGTTGTTCCATTGGGGCTGAAAGGATATCTCTTATCTCTACTGCCTATGCTCGATACTTGACTATTCTGGAACTTAACTACTACAACATGGCTTGATATTTTATCGAGTGCTCCATGAAATATTGCACTTGTCCTGGCACCACGTCTTCCACCTTTTCTATTTTCACGGCCCATGATGAGTCTTGTTCGACATGTGATTTGACTATGTCATGCAAGTCGACAAAGTCACCGAGTGTGCCGAATTCAGGAGGCCAATGTCTCTCATTGCCCGTTTGACCTTAGTCCATCTCTTCTCACACTCAGCCCATTTCTCTTGTATTTCTCAATGAGGTTCCTGAGCCATTTTTACCCAATATTCGATCGATTTCCTTATGTGGTCGATGTTTCTTTCCCTTAGCACCCGAATATCGTGCTCTTCAACATCTCGACAATATTTCACCACACTGATATAGTCAATCCTTTCCACAGCTTGGTGTTCTTTCTCATACCACCTCTCCATATCCTTGCACATCGTCATTTCCATGAGGGTGTCTTCTTGAAGCTCAATTATCCTTGCAGTGAATAGGTGTCGTTCATCTATAAATTTATTGTAGGCCTCCTGAAATTCACTCCTCAGGAACACCGCGACCTGTGTGGTGTCCTGGTAATATTTCTCCAAGTGGCACAAATGTTCCAATTCCTTCAGAGCATCAACTAGCTCATCTTCATCCCTTTTCACTCTGTACATGGTCGCATTTGTAATTTCCATCCCTGTGCCAATAAGTTTAGATGTCTTGGCATGATCTGTGTTGATCAATTTTTCCTCCATGGTGATGAGGATGGAGAGATCTACAGTAATCCTCCTCTTCTTGGAGTTTCTCTGCATGATAGCTTTCATTTTCCAGTCATAGGCGATGGCATGTATGTCAGTCACTTCATCCAAAGGTTCAGGGATTTGTTGATCTCCCCAGGTGAGCATATTTCCTAGGCTCTTGATGGTGTATATTTTTTCAAGACTGGATTCTTGAACCTCCTCCATGTGTTCCGAAGGTCTGACGTATATGTTTTTCTCATCGGAAGGTTGAGTATTGGTTGAAATTGACACATTGGGGGTAGGCTCGGTACTTAACTCGTAATCGGTCGTTGAGATGTCGATTTCCTATTGAGGAGCTTCTTCTTTTTGTTCTCCCGACCCTTGCTCGTCTGTCAGGATGTCCTTTTGAGTTTCTGGTAACTCAAGTAGTTCAGTGTCTAAGACACTTTTGACCTCCTGGTCATTTCATGAAGGGATCTAAATTTGAGCATCATTAGCTGGGGAAGATGCCTTCTCGGGATCCTTTTCCTTTTTGATTTGCACAAGAGTCACCAGGGATGCCTCCGGACTTTCTTCATCATCATAGATGTTTATCAATTCGCGGAGGGGGTTTGGTGCAATTTTTCTCCTTAATGTTCCTACTATCTCTGACCAAGCTGAAACATCCCCTAGTGATCTGACCTGTGGCGTTGTAATTTCAGTTTTATCTAACCCGACGATTTCATCAATTCTATTAGCTTAGGGTCGCTTGGACCTACCCGGATTTCATCTGGGTCATCAGTAGGGGCCCCTATCATTACTATGATTTCTGTTTCATCTTACAGCTGATCAATTACTCATTATGCTTGTTCTATCATGTGAAATCCCCTTTCCCATGCATCCTGTGTCATAGGGAATCCTTTATCCTACACTAGGGCCACCAAGGGAAACTCTATTGCTTATGTCACTCTAATTTCTTCTCTGGCTCTGAGGGCCTATTGAGTCAATTTTTATACTGTCATCACCTTTTCATCCAGCCTCATGTCCCTGAACCTAGTCATTTTTGGGTCAGCCATCCTTTCTACCACCTTGTCCCAGTCCTGGGCATTTTCCGTGAAGACTTCATATTCAAATTTGTCATGGGCGCACGGCTAGCAAGACGACACTTGTGAAGCATGTTGCTAGACCAAGCCCTTTGGATCATGCTTACGGAATCGAACTATCTGGAACCTGAACTTGAGCTGGCTCAACCCTTCTTGTTTGGCTTGAGTTGTATCTTTAACCAAGTAGAAACCTACATGGAAACCATAGGGAATGAACGCCCGCTTCTTGTCCTTGACCAGGGTGGCATTGTAGCCTTGCAAAATGGTTTGTTAGCATATTTCACACACTACAAGTCGGTCCATGACATGCTCTAGTAGGATATGTGGTTCTCCGATGGCCTTGAACACGCTGATGTATGTTTCACGCTCGTTCAAGTACCAGTGGCCTACTTCGGAAATCATTTTCTTGGCCACAACTGATAGTCTAGGGAATTCCTTCTTAAAGAGAATGAAATATTTTTTTGTGATGAATTCATCATGGATGAGGGAGTAAGACATTTTATACATGTTCTCCCATAGCACGCTGAAATATATGTGGATTAGGAGCTCTGCGACATGCCAACTCAGATTCATGCCGGCGAAGATGTTTCTGGTGCACATGACGTCAAGAAAATATGAAGCCATGTAGAAAACTGTGTCTCTCCTTCCTTTAGCGTTTGATATTTTTGTATATAGATGCTTAGTTTTTAATAAATTATTGCTCCCTAGTTGAAACCGCTTCCAGAGATCGCTATTGTGTAAGCCAAGGGCATGCACGCCAATGAAAATCTGGAGCAATCCTTCTCTCCATATAATTGACAGATGGGATCCATTAAGTAGATGTATGTCTCCATCAAATTGGCCATTGTGTACCATCTAGTGCTCCAGTTGGTGTATTTCTTGTCCTCCCTCCACCATGAGGCCATCACCCGGCTAGTGTCATGGCACTTGTAGAAATTCATGACAAAATCCATGTTTAACCGCTCCTCAGGATCTCTAATCTTGTAGTATTTCTGAATTTCCACCGGTAAGAACACTCTGACACACCCACCATTGTCATCGTTGATAAAACATTTATGTGTGTCTGTGTGTTCAATGAGCCACTTTAGGAATTCAATACAGGGAAAAATAGGGGTTCTTCTCACCACCATATGCAGGTAGGACCATCAGATGTTCGGAAACACTTCGTCGTCAAGCGCTCTCACATATGGATCACTGTGTGGGATATATTCTGGGTATTCCTCACCGTTGATCTTGTTAAAGAGTTCTCCCCACTATGGGAGAGCCATCTTGGACCCTATGCTTGCCTCTGTATCTCTAAAGGCCAGAGGCTAAATAAAAACCTTCTTCATTGTTGTTTTGATGACAGGTTTTGACCTCAGAGTGTATTCAAATTTCTTTGCAGCCCTTGGAGAAGAGCCTTCACCCACCTATGGTTCTTTTAGCTTCGACACCCTCAACGATCATCTAGTGGTTGGATTTCTTGGAGGCATTGTTCCTGCAACCAAAAATAAAATTTTAGAGATTGTGTAAAGATCAAATATAAAAATACAATGACAAACTTATCTAAGTATTCTCTAAAAATGACATTCATTAAACACATGAAAACAACTGATGTGTTTGATAATCCAAATGGAACCACTGTGAATTCATAATACCCATACCTTGTTTTGAAATTATTCTTGATGATGTCTTCTTCTTTAATTCTTACTTTATGATAACCTGACCTAAGATCAATCTTTGAGAATATTTTTTGATTATTCAATTGATCAAATAGGTCACCGATCCTTGGCAAAGGATACTTGTTCTTCACAATTACCTTGTTCAACTTCTTGAATTCCATGCAAAGTCTCAATGTTCCATCCTTATTCTTCATAAATAATACTGGGGCACCCCCAAGTGACACACTTGGGTGTATATACCCCTTCTTCAGAAGATCTTCAAGTTGCATTTGCATCTCCTTCAATTCTGGTGTACTCATTCTGTAAGGGGTCTTGGATACTAGAGTTGCTCCAGGCATCCAATTTATAGAGAAATTGATGTCTCTTTTAGGGGGTAATCTTGGTATTTCTTTAAATACATCCTCATACTCTTTTAGGACTGCATAATCTTCAATATTTGACACCCTATATTAAGGTGTCTCTTCCATATGAACTACAAATATTTGACACTCTTTTCTGTAACTTTTCTTCAGCTGCAATGCTAAGATTTCTCTGACAATTATTGCCCTGGGAATTCCCTATACTATCCTTAGGTTCCCCTCCTCATCCCAACAAGTAAATGCCTTATTATAATATTCTAATATAGCATGGTGTTGTTCCAACCAATCCATACCAATTATGCAGGCATAGGAACCTAAAGGCAAGATGTTCAAATCTTCCCTAGTGATCAGTCCATTCATTTCCATTGGACATGACTTAACCATCTCATTAATTTTTCTTTTGGCTCTGGTAGCCAGATGCACCAAACAATATTTTCCATGCTTTATTATTGACAAATGCAATATGTCCACCATCTTAGGATCTATATAACTATGACTAGATCCTGAATCAATTAAAATAGCAATGATTTGGTTGTTGATCATACCTTCCACTTCAATCATATGTGATTGAAACTCATCTTGCTTGTTGTCCAGGGCTGCATAGCTCCTAGGTACATTTATACCCATGTCATCCATTGTTTCATCTTTCTATACCTTCTGAAAATTCCTTCTTTATCACCTCTGTGAGGACAATCTTTATACATATGATCTCCCTTACAACCCCAGCATTGAATAGGTGGTTTCCTTGGTCTTTGTCCCCATATCTCGATCGTTCTGGGTTCTCTAGAAGTCGGTTTTCCATGAGGATTATTTATGAAGAATGGTGTCTTATTCCCCATCTTCCTCTGTTCCATATTGTATGTCTTCTTGTCTTCCCAATATTTTTTAAAGTTTCCCTTCCTTTATGTTGATCATAAAGACATTTAGCTCACCTTATGGTATCCTCCAATGTTTTGGGATCATCATATTGTATATTGTCACTGATGAATGATGACAATATGCTCAAATACCTTTGAATATTAATTGTCTCATACTTGATGAAAGAAACATACGTTAGTAGTTCCAAAAACCTTCTTTCATATTCATCTATGGTCATACTCACAAGCTTGATTTCAAACAACTCCTTCATTTTCTTGTCATAGTATATCTTAGTCAAGTATTTATTTTGAAAATACTTCTTGAATTCCTTCCAAGTAACATTTTTCTCTTTAATGTGATTCACCTACACAAATTGGTCCCACCAAATGGATGCCTTTCCCTTGAGCTGATAGATAGAAATTCTTCCTTCTGCATGTGAAGAAAAATTATGTAATTGAAAATAATTTCTCATACCTAGCAACCATGTCTCTACATATTCATCCTTCTTGTGCTCACCATAAAATGTAGGAGGTTTGATTTTTTTCATTTATCCTTGTATCTCATCCACCCAAGACCTCCTCTTATGCCTCATGACAGTGGATGGACTTGAGCTACTATGTGCTCTCCTAGTGGAATGCCTTGGGAAGTGAGGGTGATGTCTACCAACACTTCTTGTTCTTCCTCTTTCATAACGATACCTATGAATTTCTGATTTGCTTGAGTCATTGTCCTTATCCACCTTCTTTTCTATTATGTCCAAGATCTACATTAACTTTATGTTGAATTCCTCATGTTGATCCTTGTCTTTCATAAGTATTTCATTTTCATCTTTATAACTTTGGACATCCTTTTTAATATTTTAAATGGTCTCTACCAAGGTCATGCTTTCTTCCTTTTCTTCTCCATGTCCATTTGAGTTTGTACCTTCATTACCCATATGGAAATCCATCCCTATGATCTCATCCTCTTGGATGTAAGCCCCATGTGTATCTTCCATCCCTCTACACTCTGTGTTGATCCTGTTCTAATCTACTTGTTGTTAACTATGAAAAATGTGCATCCAACAAAACTTGTTAGGCTAATTGATTTATCAATTGCATGAAATTATGAACAATTCTGGTTCATAATGCATCATATTTATTTCTTTTGATTTTGTGATAAAATGACTGTCCATATTGATTTTATGGGTGAACATTTTTATTCTTCTATTCAAGGCCTTTCCAACGCCTGCTTCCATGCCCAATTCTGAGTTTTGAGAAGATAGTTATGGTTATTTGAAAATTCATCCTTTCTGTGAGGCAAACCTTGTATAGGTGATTTTCTTTGAAAGTTGAATTAGATCTTGGACCTATGTTGGATCCTCTCATAAGGTTCACATTCCCTTTTTATTTTCCCTCAAATGCAGGTCTGTACAATTAAGAAACCTGTGGGCTCCTTCTTTAAGCCCCTTTTTGTCTTTAAAATCAATTTCCAGGTACTAGCCCCTTTATTTTAGCCCAAAACTCATGTGACCATGAGTTAGAACCAGACGCTTATTTATATGGTAGTTATCTGAAGCTTCGAGACTCTGGGGATATGGAACCTCAGGCTTCATAGGTTTCTCCTTCAACACACTGCATTTCCCCTAAATGCTAATTTGGCGAAATTATGAACAGGCGCTTCTTCGGAGCTTTGGGATTCAGAAGTTTCTCCAACACAACACAACATTCACTCTAAAAACCAAAGTGACAAACTCCCGAATAGGAGATTCTTCATATTTTCATTACTCCGACACTCCAAAGCTTCAGGCTTCAGAGGATTTGACCATGCAACAACACGAATCACTCGAACACCAAACTTGAGAACTACTTTGGTGCTCCCTGGCTCTGGAGATTCGAGCTTCAGAAAAATTTAAAACACCACATGATAAATCACCTGAACGCTGAATTGGAGAATTTTTGGAGGATGCATGGATCAACGGTCCACACTCTCCATCAATATCTATGGTCAATAGGAGCTATGGGACTGCGGCCTTCGGGAGTTCTGAGACTCCAATGTGTGTTGCCTCTCAAATTGTCGAATGTCGAATTCTATATTGAAGACTCTCTCTTGTCCTATAGCCGATGACTAAGATCTCCTCCAGAACTTTGGACTTTGGGATTTCTTGTTGTTGATCACCACTGAAACCCCAAACTGTCGAACGCTGAATCGATGAAGGAAGGAGATCCGCGGTTGATTCTCATTTGTCAACGAATGATTGGGATTGAGTTCGGGATTCGGGGCTTCAGGAATTTTCATACCAAAACCATTTTTAGCAATGATCCTCTAGATCATTGAACTTACAAACACTCGCTAATATACTAGCATGTGTCCTCAATGACAAACAGTCAGGATCTTCTCCAGAGTTCGGAACTTCGAGACTTTCTGCACCAAAACAAATTTCTCCCACAATCCTTCAGATCATTGAAATTCCAGACACTCACTGATATGTTGACACATGTCCTCAACAATGAATGGTCAGGATATTCTCTAGGGTTTGGGACTTCAGGACTTTCCCTACTCCGTGCAACAATCACCAAATTTTTCCAAAGTGTCGAATCTTTGGACTGTCCTGAGATCTACAGCTCGTGTTTGCCTTTGTGCAGATCCAATGGTTGTCATATGATCTTTACACACGCTCTTATCCTCTGGTATGGGTTTTTCATCCAATGGACCAGATATATGAGCATCCAATCCAACGGTTATCACTCCTCAGAGTGATCTGCAACGTAGATTCACTTCGGGACTTCGGAAGTTTGGGGTTTTTGCCTCCCTTCCAAAAAACAATGAAAAAATTGTCGAAGCAGCGAAGTTCGAAGGAATTTGAAGCTTAAAAACCACACACCTTATACATATCCAATGGTTGTGAGGGATTTTTCTTCTCCCGAATAGATCCAGTGGCCCAGATCTAATCTTGTGGCCCAAATCAATGGTTGTTGTGGTGGTTTCTTTCCTTTGTTGGATTTCTCGAACTGCTACACCTCTTGAGCTTTGGAACACAGTCCAAGTGTTCTCTCAGTGCCTTCTTAGAACCTAGGGATGTACTGTAACTTCAAAACTCTGTGAAATTTCTCTTCAATTTCAACTTGCTCGGCCCATCTAGTCTGAGTGTTGAAATCTGGAGCTCTTATACCAATTGGTAACACACTCGGCCACCTAGGTCGGGTCGCATCACTGTGATACTTCTCTTTACCATTAGTTTTGATACTGTATTGTAGCATCCTCAGAATTAATATGGCTATGCCACATAGAAAGTTTCTAATTGTATACATAAATTGAAAAGAATACAAATACTCTACAAATATACAGATTCATAGGAAATAACACTAACAATACACATGCATCATACACAGAGAAAAACCCATAAAAATAAACATGTAAAGAATAATGCAACAAGTAATTTAACACACAATTGATACTTATCTTTGATAAGCGACTACCAACTTCATGTATACCTTCCACGATCCTCCCATCCTTAGACCATGTTGCTCAGAACTCTTAGCAGTGGGTAACCCCTGAGCTGGGACTAAAATCCACCTGAGTAAATGGATTCCTAGCTAGGTTGATGTACTCAGGCAATGGGAACAAATCCTTCAGGTGCCTACTCAAACTAACAGCTCACATTCTCTCATTCCCCACATGTCTTTCCCACCCCAGGAAGTGTTCCCCTTCTCTACTCAACAATCCTTCGGCTTCCCCACTTCACTTACAGGGCTTCAACAATAGGTCAGATAGGAAGTTTAAGAGCATTGTAGTTGCAGTTGGGATCCCTCGAAAAATCAAGTCCTATCAATTCTCTCACCTAGAGAGAGTTTCTCATGGGCCTGAAAACTCACCTCTTCAATCCACAGGCCTAAAAACCCGCCTCTTCAATCCCACGGGCCCGAAAAACCCACTTCTTCACTCTAGAGCTTAAGTCAACTAGGTGCGAGTGATAGTAGAAACAGAGTTCGGGGTAGAGTATAGGTGATGGCTGCAATGACCTTCAAGTAAGGTGCAGTACTGGCTCGGGTAAGGTACAGTATTGGCACAGGCAAGGTACAGGGCATTGCTCATAATAGGAAGTATGGGTTTCTTCTCAAGGCATCTGTGTAGCATGGAGGGGTTCGAATGATGGAGAGAATGATGAATTGAATGGAAAATGCACTAAGCGTAATCTCTTTGTATGCATGTCCCAATTGGACACTTGTTAGGTTGAGAACCACTTTGGCCCACTTGTCCCCATCCTTAAAACTTAGGATAAAATAATTATCCATACCTTAGTCTTTAGGAATAGTAATATAATATTCCTTTGGAAATAATCTCTCTATATTATCCCCCTTTATAGGATCTTACCCCCCCCCCCACTGTTTCCCTTCCTAGTGGAGTTTAGTCCCCCATACTCTTTTATCGTGGTTGGTCTACATGAAACGATGTATTATATTAATGATATAAGTGTTTAAATATACAAAAATAGGCTCACTGGCCTTTAGCATCTAGGTTCTCTGGCCTAATCATCATATAATCCTTCTGGCTTATAATAAACTGGATCACCAGCCTATAAAACATATTAACAATTACAACTGGGACTCGGTCTTGGGGTATTACATGATGGATCCTAATGGTCCTAGTTACATTAGTGAATACGATTATGATGTGCCTCCATAGATTATTGAGTATGATCCATCTAAGCTACCTTTCATGCAAGAAGACTCCATAGATATGCTCCTCCCAAGGACATATGAATACAAAGAGAAACTTACAAATTCCCAAGGGAAAGATCCAGTGTCTATCAATATTTTGAAGAAATAAGAACAAGAGTGTGAAGAAGCCATCAAAGGGATGGTCAACTTAGAGCCTCCTTCCTATCCATACATTTAGGATATACCTTGCATAAATTTCAGTGAAGGAGATCTTTCACTCATGTGGGACAAGAGAGAGGGCAAGTCCAAGTATGACCAGAGAGATGAAAACTCATGGATTGGTCGTTACATAGTCAAGAAGTCTCATAAAGAAAGGTACTATTTGACATCCTTGGATGGGGGAAAGATGCCATTACCAGTGGATGTATTTCTTCTCGAACCTTATGTTCAAGTCAGATGAATTCCTCAAGGCCCAAGCCCGAGGTAAGTAGGTACGTCATATTTCTTTCCTTGCATTTTCATATTGATTTTTCATATTAGTTTATATGCATTTCATATTTCATTTTTCTCTACTTGCATATTTATTTCATGCTTAGTTTATAAAGTTTTGAAAACAAATGATAAAAGTTTCTTTTCTAGATTAGTTTTCATTTGGATTTAGATCTATATGGATGAAGGGTGATAGAACCACCCTATATTTTATGGTTTTTTGTTTCAATGTAGGCACGGTTCTACCAAGAGATGTTGTGGATCTCATGCACTCTATGGTGAGCACATGTCCCCAGGTAGGAGTCAGATGTTATCCCCATTTTGTGGGATAACTAAGGATATCACGTTTCGAGGCACTCAGGTTGCAGATATCAAGTGTCAAGAGACTACATGACCAATAGTGTCCACTTGCACATACAAAATCCGTCTCCATCACCACATTTGATCCATTGTTAGCACATCCACCACACCAGCCAACTTATAGAAGGAAAGAGGGTATTGTTCCATGTGGTACAATTCAGGTATCAGGTATTGTGGCAGGTAATCAACCTAATATTTAAGACATTTGAACATGTTGTATTTAAGCTACATTGATTATAGAATGCTTGTTTGGAAATTATTCCTTTGAGCCTATTTCAGCTTGGTGAGTGTCATGGATTTCCTAGTAAGTGGCCAACATTTGGGAAAGGTTTATAAATGGGGATCCCTTGAGGGGTTATTGTACCATTCTTGACCATACATACCACTTTTCTCTCATTACATTCCCATCATATTGGTCTCTCCCAGGCCCTTTGACTTTAGTGAACCAAGAAGGGAATGTACCTAATTTCATGGGAAGAAGGGGTTGAAGGCCCAGAGGGATTGTTGTTGAAAAAGATAAAATCCTAGATATTAACCTTGTAGATGCTTCACCTAGGGATCCTCGAGAAATCAATGAAACGCTTATTTGTAAGAAAAGGGGGACCTACAAGAATAAATGATAATGAACGCTTAAGCGGTTAGTTCGAGGATAGGGGGTCTCATCACGAGCCAACCTATCATGATCATGGGTATTTAGTGGTATCACATTACCATAATCTGGTCACCAAGATAGGGTAGTGTCTCTCAATTACACAACTGAGAGAAATGGGGTCTCATCACAAGCCAACCTTCTCATTTCCGTAAGATATTTGTGAGTGACACATTCATTATCGGGACACCATGCCAAGAAAGTGGCCTTCAAATCATTCCTTAAAACATGAAAGAAGCAAAGAATGGACAGAATATGAGCTTGGAAAAATGCATTTCAAATGAAGATACCATACACCCTCTACAAAGGATCCCATGAATGAGATAATACGACCCCTTGTATGGCATGAAACACAACGACCTATGAATTATAAATCCCTTCCACCTCATCATCCATTTCATGACCTTGAAAGGCCATCCTTGGGAGTAACCCCTACTTGAGGTTTTTTGTTTACCCAATAGGACTCCTATGACATCCCTCCCATACTTAAACTTGGTCAATTGTATAGGGTTTTGATAATTTGGTTAATTTTGACGAGGTAATTTTGATGCACATGTTTAGGTGTCTTGCTTACTAGATGTGTTTTACACTTGTTATGATCTCTTTGACTTGAGATCTTTGAAGGGCGTACTCTTTTGTTTTGTAGGACCTTGCTTGGTGACCATTTTTGGAAGAACAAGCCTAGATTGGGCTTCCATGGGGCAAGAATCCCACTGGATGGATTCCTAGGGCCCACATGCCAGATCATGATGAATTTCCTTTGGATGCCTAGAAGACAATGTGTAATACATTACCTAGTCCTCACATGCAAAACATTTTCCTAGGAGAGGAAAAATGTCACTTATGGAGGCTTGACGTCACTTAAAGGGATAGGGTTTGGTGGTGAAGGTGTTGTTCAATGACATGTGGCACATTTTTAAGGAAGAAGGCATGCAAGCCATCAAGAGAGGACTTGGATGATTGAAAAGTGGCCTTTGGAGGCCTAGCCATGCATCTACTACCCCAACAACTTCTTCAAAGTGCCAAAATGTCCCCTAAAGGGATGACACCACCTTGTTCTAGGGTTTCTTTTGTGCAAAAGTGAATTTTAAGATGAATTGTTTAATATTATTTTGATGAAAGGGGTAATATAAGGGTTGTTGACCCCTTATATTATGTTTTACCCTTGCTAAGTGGACAAACTATGTGATAGAAATTTTGTATAAATAGAGATCATGAAATCTCATTTTAAAACATAACTCTCCCATTGTGAAGAGCTAAGGACTGAAGTTTTCGCTACCTTGAATATTTTTGTTCTCTTGTTCTATGGTATGGTGCTCTCTTTGGTTATGGAGTACATGATGATGATGTGATATCTCTTGGAGGTTTTTTATAGCTATTGTGGTGGTTTATCTTGGCATGTTATGGTTTATCTTGTTGCTATTTGGATTGGTAAGGAATTTTACATGTTTCTATCATTTTTAATTCAAGCTCAAGTTTTATTGTTGCTTAGCCTAGGTAGGGAGTATAAGTGCATACACCCCTACTTTAGCTCCACCATAATTTTAAGGATAGAATTATTGTTTGCAAGGGTTTTCTAAGGAAGTATAAGGATATACACCCCTTAGTTTTAAACCCTAGCTAGGTTACTTCCCTTGGAGAATAAGAGGATTTATACCCCCAAGGAGGTATTAGCTCTAGCTCTTTACTTTTTACCCCATTAACCCATTAATCAAAGGCCCTAGTCATTTCATTGGAGAAATAAAACATTGCATTGGTAAACGTGAAAATTTGAAGTCTTGAAGTTCTCTCACTTGGATATTGTTGCTTGAGCCCTAGGATATCTTTCCTTATTGAGACATCCTCTTTCACCCACTAAAACTTGTTTTTGTAATAAAACAAAACTAAATCCATTAGGGTTGTAGAAATGTAACCCTCTAAACCTAGATAAGTCCTAAACTAACCCTAAAAATTAGCTATAACTTTTCCCTAACAAACTACTAACCATAGCACATTTTTTCGGCTAGTTTGAGGTGATTTTCATTGGATGAATTCTTTGTTATAAGGTTTTCTTTTCTACATAAATAAGGCTGATAAATATCACTACAGTAAGATTTTTGTGGCAGCCTTTCTTTATATGCTAAACTTTTTCTCTTTCATTCTTTCGTTAAACTAGTCTTTACTAGCTTGTCTCTTTTTACTTAACTAGACTTTTAGCACTTATTTTGCAACTCTTATTATATTATATTATATATATATATATATATATATATATATATATATATATATATATATATATCATTTTTTGTTGGTGAAATTGGGGATAGAAATATTAACTTGCTTGTCCACCTAACATACTACATTGTAAACTTAGTTTTCATTGTGTCTCAAGAAGGTATTTTCTCTTGGCGGGTCACTCAAAGAATTGGAAACCTTAAGAAACCCTGAAGACTCATTTCCAAGTTCCCTTTTCCATCTAGATAATTGACCTTTAGGGGCATCCATTTATAAATAAAATTTTCCATCTCAACCCACCCGAGGGTCACCGGGATCCCCCCCTTGAGCTGACTACCTCACCTCTAAAGTGGTGGGAACACCTGCCTAAGGTGAAAGTGGGTAGGTGCTCTCTAATTTGTCGCCAATTGGTGGTCAGGTCGGGATTTTCCCAACCTACAACTTCTGTGATAACATGAACCATACAAAAAGACTCTTACAACATGTGAAGACTTAGACTAGAAATATGGATCAGCTTAGCCATGAAAGTATCATCTACCGACTCTGCAAAATATTCCCTATTAGTAATCAAAACTAATTCATGAACAAATCAAAATATATAGACTTCCAAGATCAAATGATCAACCTTTCTAGAATAAGTTGTTGAATAATGTATCTCAATATTTGAATCTTTCTATCTTCAATAAGACCCTACCATAAAAAAAAGGTTAAGACTTTATGATAACTGAAAATGAATGAAATTAATTAATTTCACAAGTTTAAGAGTAGACTTTTATCATAATTTTCCTTCTTTATTCCCCTCCTTTTGTCCCTTCCTTTGTTCAACTTTTATCTTTTTCAAAATAAGTTGTGGTAGTTTCAAAATACCTTTAGTTAATTCATAAATGGATTAATATTAGTTAGGGACAATATTAAATAATAATAATAGATAAAGGGTTTAATAAATAATAAGTAATAGGTGGTACCCCTAATTTCTTAAATCCTTTTAAGTTTGCTTTCCTCCTGGTTGCTCCATAATTTATTTAAATAATAAATCATGCCACCTCATCAAGCATATTCATAAACAATCACTTTTATCAACCCCTTGTGTCTCCCAAAATAATCCATATATATATATATATATAATGTGTTTTCTACCATGAAAAGAAATTGTTGCTTGGTTGTCCAAAAATGAAGATAATAGTATCAAGTTGT
>ML835962.1:32768-47611 GCA_009831015.1 Picea engelmannii | reverse complement strand
GTCAACTGTCGTACTATTCTCAGTTGATCAGTACTTGAATTTAGTTATTTTTTAGCGTATTACTTGGATTTCTTTGTATTACATCCCCTTTTGTAGCTGCCATCAAAATGCATTACTAAATAATCCTTCACTGCCCATCTTGTCATGACAAGCTTGAATAAAATTGCCGCCAGTAAATTATTAAATTTCTAATAAGGTCAGACGATAGAGGGAAATTAGTTCAACTTCCACCCGAAAGTGGCGTGTAAGAAGTATCTCTACATAATTGAATCTGCGCGGCTTAATGAGTTGCTTCATATCAAGAAACATGCGACGAAACTGCTCTTTCTTTCCATTGATTGTGTTTTCAAAACTAGGTGATCGAAGCTTGATATTTCTTCCAACAATTTTAAGTCATTCGATTATCAATGATGAGCACTACTGTTGAGTCCATTAACCCAAAGAGATCTTAATTACCCAACAACAAATCAAAGGAAGAATGACACTACACACATTCACATAACAGTCACAGAATAAATACAAGGATTTACGCGGTAAAACCCTGGATTACAAACAGCAGCACGGAGAGGGCTTGAAGAGCCCCTTGCTCACTATTTGTCTCTTAGGCACACATATTTAAACAACTTCTCCCACAATTACAATGAAACTAATTCATTAATTGTACATTCTAACTTAGGTTTCCTTATCTCAACCAAAAACTGAATAATAGGATGAAGATCCACATCCTATGGGGATTTGTTGTCACCATTTTAACAATCTCTACCTTGACAATAATTTACCCTTGTCCACTTATCACCTTCTTGCATTCCAAAGATAGGTGATATGAGTGCTTCCAACAATGAAGCACCCGTTTCACTGCTACACCTGGATTTCTCATGTGACCAGTGACAACACCAACTGCATGTGAAATATCTGATCGTCTCATCGCATTCATCAATCTTTCTACTAGAATACCATACACGAGACATATAATCCTTTTCTTCTTCATCACTCGGACTCAAACCTCAAGAAAGCTTATAATGGAAAGCCAAAAAATATTTTACCAGTTTCACATCATTCATACCGAATTTCCTGAGTATCATACCATGTACTCTCGTTGTGATAACACAAAACTTACCATCAATCCCATTTCTGTGTATTTCTATGCTCACGATTATTTTGTTCCTCCCAGATCCTTCATCTCGAACGTCCAAGCCAACTGAGACAACCCGTTGATCGTAAGCATGCTTGTGCTTGCAACAAGCATATCATCAACTACTTAATTACCAAGATAGTGAATACCATAGTTATTCCCACTTCTTGTAAATCTAGACTCACCATGAAGGAATCCACATCATGTACTAAATGCCTAGGTATCATTAGGCCATACAATGAATTACTTGAGCTTTGCAAACAACTCTTCTTTCGCGATCCTGAGAACCTTCAGTGCTCCAGTTCGAACACTGTGTTCGAGAGCTTCGCCCAAAATAGACGAAGCTAGCCAAGTGAGTGTGACACCAACTCACCTCTAGGAAAATTTCAATGGAGTCCTAGCTCCATCTTAACATGAACATCCCCTTACCAAAATTCGGCCAAGCCAACAAAGTAAACGTTCACTGCTCACTTCCAGGCCCATTTATAACAGACTTACAACCTAGAATTTAAGCAGAATTTATTACATGCCATTACATGGACATAAAACCATGGGAAACTAACATGACATGTAACCCACCCCCTATCACATAAGTCTACGTCTAGACTTAACCGGTTGAAAAGTAGAGGTATGCAAGCCTAACAAGGTCTTACAAGGATATGCCCAATTACATATAATTAATTACAACTCCAAAATAAATAAATAAAAAATTATCAATGACTTTACCGTCACTCCATTTCCATTTACCATCTAGACACCTTGATTAGCGAATAAATGCACCCAATCGATAAGGCTGCACCAGCAGGCTCAAATAAATCTTGCAGTGACACATTTACTGTCCAATCTTCATTTTTTATTTCACTGACAACACGGTTACTCTGAGCATAAGATGTTCCTTACAACATTGAACAACTATCTACAGATCTCCCCAAAGGATATAACGCATCCTCCAATCACACAATTACTTTTGTAGTTATGGATGCGTTGGCCTCATCGAATCCACCATTTGAACGATTTGTTCAAACAAAATCCATCATTACGTCGATGCTTAGTTTCTTAACCAGACGGATTCCTAAAACATGTATCCGTACTTTGCCTCGAGGCCAAATTTTCTCTCAACAATGCATCGTTCATCCTCAGCACATATACAAGGTGGCCAATTTCACTCTGTCATGCTTTTTGTAATGGCAAACCTTGACTTACCGTAGGTTAAATTATGGTGCCAGATCCCACTGTCCAATGACCCCACATCATTGTGATCCTCCTGGTGGATCCTCTAATACTCGCTTTGGAAGTGACTAACCTTCATGCAGTTACAAAAATGCAGGTCAAATTGGGGGCATGCGTAGGTTTACAAACCTTCTCCTCAAATGTGGCAGCTCCTCCATGTAGCTCATCTACGGTGATGCAACAACTTTGCTTCAAAACCAGTGTTGCGAAGGCGCTTCTTGCACAATTGTATTGCATCTACCCCCATTGACATCATCACCATCCTAACAATTGATGGTAGCATTTGGCAAACCATGTTACCAGGCACTACTCGGTGGCCACATCAAGCTCATCTTCCGCATCTTCCTACTCGAAGTCATCTGACAGGAACTTCTTGAGAGGTTTTGACCATGCGATCACAAAGGAACCCCAACTCTGCCACAATAAGCAGACACTTCAATTTCGTGGCCAATCTCCTCACCATATTCCACGTCACATCTCTAGAGGCCAATCTTCGAGAGGCACACCTCGTCTATGTCATCGCAGGTATTACATTGGGCTCAAACACACCAAGCAAGCTATCCATCTCGGCTCAAACACATCAAGCCATCCAATGCTCAACTTAGACACACCAAGCACGTGATCAACTTAGACACACCAAGTGATTCAAATACCACTAGTAACACAACCAACAACATTCATTGTGATAAACATAGCGATAGATCCATGCACCGTAGTCCATTTACCAATTCTACCACACACAGAAAAAATGGATAACATATATGTGCAGATCCCAGCTTTCTGTGACACACACAAAAGCTCATCATTTAGAGCAGTACCACTATGCCTCTAATTCTTCCATCGAGCAGCACCATATCCTCGATCATTCGTTGGCTTGATCTATCCCAGTTAATAACCTTATTGATCGAGTGCCTTCTCGAAGTTACCCTTCTCGGGTAGGGAACTTCATGGACTCACTCACCACCATCTAGCGCTCTCACGTCCAGCAAATGAACATTCAACTCAGGTCTGATTTAATTTACAAGCAGTAATCACGTGAAAAATTGAGGGCAGATTGGAAATGGATAGATTTTTGGTGTTTGAATGTTGCCACGCACAGATCCACGAAGCGAAGTATTGAGCCACACTCACCTCACAAACAAATGATGATCGCTCCATGCACTCTCCTCAACAGAAGAGATTGTATAAAACCACTATGTTGGTCATACAAGACTCAACTTCTCTCCTCATACGGCTAGTCCAACATACCTCTTAAAAAACAACAAAAGATGCTCCATGCACTAGTCGCCTCTCTTCACACCAGTCGACGCGGGCTGACTCCTCCATATAGATATCTGAAACAAAAATGGGAAATATTGCATCTGAATATGCATAACCCTATCGGTTTCTCCAAGTGCCCAATCTCCCTTACAGACCAACGATCTCCTCCACATCGACATTGGTCAACTTATTTTCCGTAGACTCCTCACCCATTGGTCTCTCTCCTTCCAATCAGTCTTTTTGTGTGTTCTTTTCTTGTGACAGAAAGTATTGATCCACGATCACATTCTCGACACGAATCACAACTTTGCAGATAATCTCTTCCTCCTTTTGCACTGCGGTCATTTTGATTCTCATGATCAATGCCCCACACAACGGACAGTCATGTCCATCAATTGGAAGCTCTGGTGCATCTCCATGCAATTCAAAAACCTCATCGACGACATGCTCAAGCCTCTTTCTCTTCAGGCCAAATGATCTGCCATTCTGAATTCATACGTCACTAACCCCACTGCCAGTCCAAGAATCTCTGGCCAACTCCAGCAACCAGTCAGACTATTTTCCTCCACCACACGGGCTTCCAGCTGCACACAGATAAACAATTTGTGCACGGGTGATAAACAGGACCTACGAATTTCTCATCCAGATGGTGCACCTTCACAGAGAATGATGGTGTGACCAGTGAACTCCATGTCAAGAATTCATTGTATTTACATTCATTCTTCAACGAGCACAACTTCTCACGCAAAGAAACTGTAACCTCACACCCAGGATCTCAAACTTGCGCTGACCTGTTCTTTATACTATAAAACAATCATCAACACCATTTTGATCACAACGACCTCCAATCAGTGTCAATGCACAAAACTTCTTGTACAATCGCCTGGAATCCATGAGCACCAGCCACAGTGCCTCCAATACCATTGACTTCCTCCCTTCTAAAGAGGCTCCTTGAAGGCATTAGCACGTGACTACCAATAGGCCCCCCTACACTGATACCTCTTCCTGCAACTCTACATTCTTCTTCGGATCGAGTCAAAAAACAACTATAGGCTCTCCTGCATCAATTTCACAACAAACAAACCTCACGCTCCTCGTAGAACTCTGAGCATCTTTTCTTCGACGCGAATATCTGGGCACACCTTCATAACCCCTCTCTCTACAGTCTCATGTGGACTTCCTTGTCGACATTTGTGAACTCATGCCCTCAATGCAGAAAGAGTCTTCTTCAATACCAGAAAGGCGGCTCCTCCCTCAATTGGGATGTCTCTCTATCTCTCCTTCTGCGGCCTTACTTTATTCTCTACTGAGATCTTCCTTCAACACTTGATTCACCCAACGATCTCAACACAATTTCTCCGATACCACTTGTTGAGTCCATTAACCAACAAAGATCTTAATTACCCTACAACAAATCAAAGGAAGAATGGCACTACACACAATCACATAACAGTCACAGAATAGACACAAGGATTTATGTGGTAAATCTCGACTCACCATGAAGGAATCCACATCATGTACTAAATGCCTAGGTATCATTAGGCCACACAATGAATTACTTGAGCTTTGTAAACACCTCTTCTTTTGCGATCCTGAGAACCTTCAGTGCTCCAGTTCGAACACTGTGTTCGAGACCTTCGCCAAAAATAGACGAAGCTAGCCAAGTGAGTGTGACACCAACTCACCTCTAGGAAAATTTCAATGGAGTCCTAGCTCCATCTTAACATGAACATCCCCTTGACCAAAATTCGGCCAAGCCAACAAAGTAAACGTTCACCGCTCACTTCCAAGCCCATTTATAACGGAGTTACAACCTAGACTTTAAGTAGAATTTATTGCATGCCATTACATGGACATAAAACCACGGGCAACTAACATGACCTGTAACCCACCCCCTATCACCTAAGTCTACATCTAGACTTAACCGATTGAAAAATAGAGGTATGCAAACCTAACAAGGTCTTATAGGGATATGCCCAATTACATATAATTAATTACAAGTCCAAAATATATAAATAAATAAATATGAATGACTTTACCATCACTCCATTGCCATTTACCATCCAGACACCTTGATTAGCGAATAAATGCACCCAATCGATAAGGGTGCACTAGCAGGCTCGAATAAATCTTGCAGCACTGACACATTTACTGTCCAATCTTCATTTTTTATTTCACTGACAACACGGTTACTCTGGGCATAAGATGTTCCTTACAACATTGAACAACTATCTAGAGATCTCCCCAAAGGACATAACGCATCCTCCAATCACACAATTACTTTTGTAGTTATGGATGCATTGGCCTCATCGAATCCACCATTTGAACGATTTGTTCAAACAAAGGCCACCGTTACGTCGATGCTTAGCTTCTTAACCAGACGGATTCCTAAAACATGTATCTGTACTTTGCCTCGAGGCCAAATTTTCTCTCAACAATGCATCGTTCATCCTCGACACATATACAAGGTGGTCAATTTCACTCTGTCATGCTCTTTGTAATGGCAAACCTCGACTAACCGTAGGTTAAATTATGCTGACAGATCCCACTGTCCAATGACCCCACATCATTGTGATCCTCCTGGTGGATCCTCTAATACTCGCTTTGGAAGTGACTCACCTTCACGCAGTTACAAAAATGCAGGTCAAATTGGGGGCATGCGCAGGTTTACAAACCTTCTCCTTAAATGTGGCAGCTCCTCTATGTAGCTCATCTATGGTGATGCAACAACTTTGCTCCAAAAACAACGTGGCGAAGGCGCTTCTAGCACAATTGTATTGCATCTACCCCCATTGACATCATCACCATCCTAACAATTGATGGTAGCATTTGGAAAACCATGTTACCAGACACTACCCGGTAACCACATCAAGCTCATCTTCCGCATCTTCCTACTCGAAGTCATCTAACAGGAACTTCATGAGAGGTTTTGACCATGCGATCACAAAGGAACCCCAACTCTACCACAATAAGCAGACACTTCAATTTCGTGGCCAATCTCCTCACCATATTCCACATCACATCTCTAGAGGCCAATCTTCGAGAGGCACACCTCATCTATGTCGTCGCAGGTATTACATTGGGCTCAAACACACCAAGAAAGCTATCCATCTCAGATCAAACACATCAATCCATCCAATGCTCAACTTAGACACACCAAGCACGTGATCAACTTAGACACACCAAGTGATTCGCATACCACTAGTGACACAACCAACAACATTCATTTAGACAAACATAGCGACAGATCCATGCACCGTAGTCCATTTACCAATTCTACCACACACAGAAAAAATGGATAACATATATGTGCAGATCGCAGCTTTCCATGACACACGCAAAATCTCATCATTTAGAGCAGTACCACTACGCCTCTAATTCTTCCATCGAGCAACACCATATCCTCGATCATTCGTTGGCTTGATCATTCCAGTTATCAACCTTATTGATCGAGTGCCTTCTCGAAGTTACCCTTCTCGGGTAGGGAACTTCAAGGACTCACTCACCACCATCTAGTGCTCTCACGTCCAACAAATGAACATTCAACTCAAGTCTGATTTAATTTACTATCAGTAGTCACGTGAACAATTGAGGGCAGATTGGAAATGGATAGATTTGTGGTGTTTGAATGTTGCCACGCACAAGTCCACGAAGTTAAGTATTGAGCCACACTCACCTCACAAATAAATGATGATCGCTCCATGCACTCTCCTCAACAAAAGAGATTGTATAAAACCACTATGTTGGTCATACAAGACTCAACTGCTCTCCTCATAGGGCTAGTCCAACATACCTCTTAAAAAACAACAAAAGATGCTGCATGCACTAGTCGCCTCTCTTCACACCAGTCGACGCGGGCTGACTCCTCCATATAGATATCTGAAACAAAAATGGGAAATATTGCATCTGAATATGCATAACCCTATCGGTTTCTCCAAGTACCCAATCTCCCTTACAGACCAATGATCTCCTCCACATCGACATTCATCAACTTCTTTTTCGTAGACTCCTCGCACATTGGTCTCTCTCCTACCAATCAGTCCTTCTGCACTATGGTCATTTTGATTCTCATGATCACAGCCCCACACAACGGACAATCACATCCATCAATTGGAAGCTCTAGTGCATCTCCATGCAATTCGAAAACCTAATCGAGGACATGCTCGAGCCTCTTTCTCTTCAGTCCAAATGATGTGCCATTCTGCAGTCCTATGTCACTAACCCCGCTGCCAGTCCAAGAAGCTCTGGCCAACTCCAGCAACCAGTCAGACTATTTTCCTCCACCACGCAGGCTTCCAGCTGCACACAGATAAACAATTTGTGCACGGGTGATAAACAGGACCTACGAATTTCTCATCGAGATGGTGCACCTTCACTGAGAATGATGGTGTGACCAGTGAACTCCATGTCAAGAATTCATTGTATTTACATTCATTCTTCAACGAGCACAACTCATCATGCATAGAAACTATAACCTCACACCCAGGATCTCAAACTTGCGCTGACCCATTCTTTATACTATAAAACAATCATCAACACCATTTTGATCACAACGGCCTCCAATCAGTGTCAATGCACAAAACTTCTTGTACAATCGCATGGAATCCATGAGCACCAGCCACAGTGCCTCCAATACCACTGACTTCCTCCCTTCTAAAGAGGCTCCTTGAAGGCATTAGCATGTGACTACCAACAGATCCCCCTACACTAATACCTCTTCCTGCAACTCTGTATTCTTCTTCAGATCGAGCCAAAAAAAAAATACAGGCTCTCCTGCGTCAATTTTACAACAAACAAATCTCATGCTCCTCATAGAACTCTGAGCATCTTTTCCTCGAATGAAGATCTGGGCACACCTCCATAACCCCTCTCTCTACAGTCTCATGTGGAATTCCTTGTCGACCTATGTGAACTCACGCCCTCGATGCAGAAAGAGTCTTCTTCAATCCCAGAAAGGTGGCTCCTCCCTCAATTTGGATGCCTCTCTATCTCTCCTTCTGCGGCCTTACTATATTCTCTGTTGCGATCTTCCTTCAACACTTGATTCACCCAGCGATCTGAACACAATTTCTCCGATACCACTTGTTGAGACCATTAACCCACAAAGATCTTAATTACCCTGCAACAAATCAAAGGAAGAATGGCACTACACACAATAACATAGCAGTCACAGAATAGACACAAGGATTTATGTGGTAAATCTCGACTCACCATGAAGGAATCCACATCATGTACTAAATGCCTAGGTATCATTAGGCCATACAATGAATTACTTGAGCTTTGCAAACAACTCTTCTTTCGCGATCCTGAGAACCTTCAGTGCTCCAGTTCGAACACTGTGTTCGAGACCTTCACCAAAAATAGACGAAGCTAGCCAAGTGAGTGTGAAACCAACTCACCCCTAGGAAAATTTCAAAGGAGTCCTAGCTCCATCTTAACATGAACATCCTCTTGACAAAAATTCGGCCAAGCCAAGAAAGTAAATGTTCACCGCTCACTTCGAGGCCCATTTATAATGAAGTTACAAACTAGACTTTAAGCAGAATTTATTACATGCGATTACATGGACATAAAACCACGGGCAACTAACATGACCTGTAACCCACCCCCTATCACCTAAGTCCACATCTAAACTTAACCGGTTGAAAAACAGAGGTATGAAAACGTAACAAGGTCTTACAGGGATATGCCCAATTACATATAACTAATTACAACTCCAAAATAAATAAATAAATAATTATCAATGACTTTACCGTGACTCGATTGCCATTTACCATCCAGACACCTTGATTAGCGAATAAATGCACCCAATCGATAAGGGTGTACCAGCAGGCTCGAATAAATCTTGCAGCACTGACACATTTACTGCCCAATCTTCATTTTTTATTTCACTGACAGCACGGTTACTCTGGGCATAAGATGTTCCTTAAAACATTGAACAACTATCTACAGATATCCCCAAAGGATATAACGCATCCTCCATTCACACAATTACTTTTGTAGTTATGGATGTGTTGGCCTCATCAAATCCACCATTTGAACGATTTGTTCAAACAAAAGCCATCATTACGTCGACACTTAGTTTCCCAACCAGATGGATTCCTAAAACATGTAGCCGTACTTTGCCTTGAGGCCAAATTTTCTCTCAACAATGCATCATTCATCCTCGGCACATATACAAGGTGGCCAATTTCACTCTATCATGCTCTTTGTAATGGCAAACCTCGACTTACCATAGGTTAAATTACGGTGCGAGATCCCATTGTCCAATGACCCCACATCATTGTGATCCTCCTGGTGGATCCTCTAATACTCGCTTTGGAAGTGACTCATCTTCACGCAGTTACAAAAATGCAGGTCAAATTGGGGGCATGCGCAGGTTTACAAACCTTCTCCTCAAATGTGGCAGCTCCTCCATGTAGCTCATCTATGGTGATGCAACAACTTTGCTCCAAAACCAGCATGGCGAAGGCGCTTCTTGCACAATTGTATTTCATCTACCCCCCATTGACGTCATCACCATCCTAACAATTGATGGTAGCATTTGGCAAACCATGTTACCAGGCACTACCCGGTGGCCACATCAAGCTCATCTTCCGCACCTTCCTACTCGAAGTCATCTGACAGGAAATTCGCGAGAGGTTTTGACCATGTGATCACAAAGGAACCCCAACTCTGCCACAATAAGCAGACACTTCAATTTCGTGGCCAATCTCCTCACCATATTCCACGTCACATCTCTAGAGGCCAATCTTCGAGAGGCACACCTCGTCTATGTCGTCGCAGGTATTACATTGGGCTCAAACACACCAAGCAAGCTATCCATCTCAGCTCAAACACATCAAGCCATCCAATGCTCAACTTAGACACACCAAGCACGTGATCAACTTAGACGCACCAAGTGATTCACATACCACTAGTAACACAACCAACAACATTCACTGTGACAAACATAGAGACAGATCCATGCACCGTAGTCCATTTACCAATTCTACCACACACAGAAAAAATGGATAACATATATGTGCATATCCCATCTTTCCATGACACACGCAAAATCTCATCATTTAGAGAAGTACCACTACGCCTCTAATTCTTCCATCGAGCAGCACCATATCCTCGATCATTCGTTGGCTTGATCTTTCCTAGTTATAAACCTTATTGATTGAGTGCCTTCTCGAAGTTACCCTTCTCGGGTAGGGAACTTCATGGACTCACTCATCACCATCTAGCGCTCTCACGTCCAACAAATGAACATTCAACTCAGGTATGATTTAATTTACTAGCAGTAATCATGTGAACAATTGAGGGAAGATTGGAAATGGATAGATTTGTGGTGTTTGAATTTTGGCACGCATAGATCCATGAAGCGAAGTATTGAGCCACACTCACCTCACAAACAAATGATGATCGCTCCATGCACTCTCCTCAACAGAAGAGATTGTATAAAACCACTATGTTGGTCATACAAGACTCAACTTCTCTCCTCATATGGCTGGTCCAACACACCTATTAAACAACAACAAAAGATGCTCCATGCACTAGTCGCCTCTCTTCACACCAGTCCACGCGGGCTGGCTCCTCCATATAGATATCTGAAACAAAAATGGGAAATATTGCATTTGAATATGCATAACCCTATCGGTTTCTCCAAGTGCCCAATTTCCCTTACAGACCAATGATCTCCTCCACATCGACATTGATCAACTTATTTTTTGTAGACTCCTCGCACATTGGTCTCTCTCCTACCAATCAGTCTTTTTGTGTGTTCTTTTCTTGTGATAGAAATTATCTATCCACTATCACATTCTCGACACGAATCACAACTTCGTAGATCGTCTCTTCCTCCTTCTGCACCGTGTTCATTTTGATTCTCATGATCAATGCCCCACATAACAGACAATCACGTGCATCAATTGGAAGCTCTGGTGCATCTCGAGCCTCTTTCTCTTCAGGCCAAATGATGTGCCATTCTGCATTCCTACGTCACTAACCCCACTGCCAGTCCAAGAGGCTCCAGCCAACTCCAACAACCAGTCAGACTATTTTCCTCCACCACGCGGGCTTCCAGCTGCACACAGATAAACAATTTGTGCACGGGTGATGAACAGGGCCTACAAATTTCTCATCTAGTTGGTGCACCTTCACTAAGAATGATGGTGTGACCAGGGAACTCCATGTCAAGAATTCATTGTATTTACATTCATTCTTCAATGAGCATAACTTCTCACGCAAAGAAACTGTAACCTCACACCCAGGATCTCAAACTTGCGCTGACCCGTTCTTTATACTATAAAACAATCATCAACACCATTTTGATCGCAACGGCCTCCAATCAGTGTCAATGCACAAATCATCTTATACAATCGCCTGGAATCCATGAGCACCAGCCACAGTGCCTCTAATACCACTGACTTCCTCCCTTCTAAAGAGGCTCCTTGAAGGCATTAGCCTGATACCTCTTAGACTACCAACAAGTCCCCCTACACTGATACCTCTTCCTGCAACTCTACATTCTTCTTCGGATCGAGTCAAAAAACAACTACAGGCTCTCCTACGTCAATTTAACAACAAAAAAACCTCACGCTCCTCGTAGAACTCTGAGCATCTTTTCCTCGACGCGAAGATCTATGCACACCTTCATAACCCCTCTCTCTACAGTCTCATTTGGACTTCCTTGTCGACCTATGTGAACTCACGCCCTCGATGCAGAAAGAGTCTTCTTCAATCCCATAAAGGCGGCTCTTCCCTCAATTTGGATGCCTCTCTATCTCTCCTTCTACGACCTTATTATATTCTCTGTTGCGATCTTCCTTCAACACTTGATTCACCCAGCGATCTCAACATAATTTCTCTGATACCACTTGTTGATCCCATTAACCCACAAGGATATTAATTACCCTGCAACAAATCAAAGGAAGAAGGGCACTACACACAATCACATAACAGTCACAGAATAGACACAAGGATTTATGTGGTAAATCCCGACTCACCATGAAGGAATCCACATCATGTACTAAATGCCTAGGTATCATTAGGCCATACAATGAATTGCTTGAGCTTTGCAAACAACTCTTCTTTCGCGATCCTGAGAACCTTCAGTGCTCCAGTTCGAACACTGTGTTCGAGACCTTCGCCAAAAATAGACGAAGCTAGCCAAGTGAGTGTGACACCAACTCACCTCTAGGAAAATTTCAATGGAGTCTTAGCTCCATCTTAACATGAACATCCCCTTGACCAAAATTCGGCCAAGCCAACAAAGTAAACGTTCACCGCTCACTTCCAGGCCCATTTATAACGAAGTTACAACCTAGACTTTAAGCAGAATTTATTACATGTCATTACATGGACATAAGACCATGGGAAACTAAGATGACTTGTAACCCACCCCCTATCACCTAAGTCTACATCTAGACTTAATCGGTTGAAAAATCAAGGTATGCAAACCTAACAAGGTCTTATATGGATATGCCCAATTACATATAATTAATTACAACTCCAAAATAAATAAATAAAAATTTATCTAGGACTTTACCGTCACTCCATTTCCATTTACCATCCAGACACTTTGATTAGAGAATAAATGCACCCAATCGATAAGGGTACACCAACAGGCTCGAATAAATCTTGCAGCACTGACAGATTTACTGTCCAATCTTCATTTTTTATTTCACTGACAACACGGTTACTCTAGGCATAACATGTTCCTTACAACATTGAACAACTATCTACAGATCTCCCCAAAGGATATAACTTATCCTCCAATCACACAATTACTTTTGTAGTTATGGATGTGTTTGCCTCATTGAATCCACCATTTGAACGATTTGTTCAAACAAAAGCCATCATTACGTCAATGCTTAGTTTCTTAACCAGACGGATTCCTAAAACATGTATCTGTACTTTGCCTCGAGGCCAATTTTTCTCTCAACAATGCATCGTTCATCCTCGACACATATACAAGGTGGCCAATTTCACTCTGTCATGCTCTTTGTAATGGCAAACCTCAACTTACCGTAGGTTAAATTATGGTGCCAGATCCCACTATCCAATGACCCCACATCATTGTGATCCTCCTGGTGGATCGTCTAATAATCGCTTTGGAAGTGACTCACCTTCACGCAGTTACAAAAATGCAGGTCAAATTGGGGGCATGCGCAGGTTCACAAACCTTCTCCTCAAATGTGGCAGCTCCTCCATGTAGCTCATCTACGGTGATGCAACAACTTTTCTCCAAAACCAGCGTGGCGAAGGCGCTTCTTGCACAATTGTATTGCATCTACCCCCATTGACGTCATCACCATCCTAACAATTGATGGTAGCATTTGGCAAACCATGTTACCGGGCACTACCCGATGGCCACATCAAGCTCATCTTCCGCATCTTCCTACTCGAAGTCATCTGACAGGAACTTCGCGAGAGGATTTGACCATCACTACTACATATTGTAAAAATTCCGACGTTTTATTTGCGGCGTTATGGACAAAATTATCCATATTGTCGCAAAATAGAGGAAATTTATAAAAAAAAAAAATCATGTTGCCCGATAACGTCGCTCTTGCCACGTTGACGTCTCTCTTGCCACATTAACATCAGTCTTGCCACGTTAACGTCGTTCTTTCCACGTTTTCCACTGGAACGTCTCTCTTGCCACGTTTTCCACTGGAACGTCTCTCTTGCCATGTTTGTTAAGATGTATGTCTCTCTTGCCACATTAACGTCGCTCTTGGCACGTTAACGTCGCTCTTGCCATGTTTTCCACTGGAACGTCTCTCTTGCCACGTTTTCCTCATGGAACGTCTCTCTTGCCACGTTTGTGAAAAGGTATGTCATAATTGCGACGTTTTGGAAACTAGGTTTTCCCCTCCAACGGTCACCTTAATATGTTCACCAAGTCAAAATACCAATGGTCACTTAGGACTTTTTTACGTCGGAATTGTGACGTTACAAAATCTATAAATATGTTGCATTTGACGGATGTTGCGACAAGTTTTCTATAATAACGACACTTATTACTTCTTGAAGAAGAAGTAACGAGTAAACTGGAGTGCCAACAGTGCAGTAAAGAGGATGCTCCAGTGATCTTTTAACAGAGGCAATCTTGCATCTTCACATGAGATATCATCAAGACAAGATGGTAGAGGAAAAGTATCAGTGCCATTATTCAATTGAAGATCAACATCGCACACCATGTCTTGAGAAAAGGTAGGGTTTGCAATGA
>ML835962.1:3624-16561 GCA_009831015.1 Picea engelmannii | reverse complement strand
ACCTACAAGAAGGTCGCTATTGCGACATTTTGGAGTGTCGCTCCCATAGAAACCACGTCGGAGATGATACCTCTTAACGTCTCTCTTCCCACGTTCTAGACGAGAACTTGCCACCTTCAAGACGTCGGTCTTGCCACGTTCTATATGTCTCTATTGCCACATTTCAGACGTCTGAAACATCTCACTTGCCACGTTTGAAACGTCGGTCTTGCCACCTTTGAAGCATCTCTCTTGCCACGTCTGAAACGTCTCACTTGCCACGTTTGCAACGTCTCACTTGCCATGTTTGAAACGTCGGTCTTTCCACGTTTGCAATGTCTCTCTTGCCACGTTTGAAACATCGGTCTTGCAACGTTTGCAACGTCTCTCTTGCCACGTTTGAAACGTCGGTCTTTCCACGTTTGAAACGTCGGTCTTGCAACGTTTGCAACGTCTCTCTTGCCACGTTTGAAACGTCGGTCTTTCCACGTTTGAAACGTCGGTCTTGCCACGTTTGCAACGTCTCTCTTGCCACGTTTGAAATGTCGCAATACATAACAAAACTAGGTCGTCGGAAAAACGACGTCATGTGAAACGACGTTTGAGGGGGTCCGAGGTTTGTCAGTCTTCCGACAATAGAAAGTGGCAATTACGTCGAACGCGCCGTCGAAACTTGTCGAGTCCATTAACGCACAAAGATATTAATTACTCTGCAACAAATCAAAGGAAGAATGGCACTACACACAATCACATAACAGTCACAGAATAGACACAAGGATTTATGTGGTAAATCTCGACTCACCATGAAGGAATCCACATCATGTACTAAATTCCTAGGTATCATTAGGCCATACAATGAATTGCTTGAGCTTTGAAAACAACTCTTCTTTCGCGATCCTGAGAACCTTCAGTGCTCCAGTTTGAACACTGTGTTCGAGACCTTCACCAAAAATAGACGAAGCTATCCAAGTGAGTGTGACACCAACTCACCTCTAGGAAAATTTCAATGGAGTCCTAGCTCCATCTTAACATGAACATCCCCTTGACCAAAATTCGGCCAAGCCAACAAAGTAAACGTTCACCGCTCACTTCCAGGCCCATTTATAACGGAGTTACAACCTAGACTTTAAGTAGAATTTATTACATGCCATTACATGGACATAAGACCATGGGAAAATAAGGTGACTTGTAACCCACCCCCTATCACCTAAGTCTACATCTAGACTTAACCGGTTGAAAAAAAAAGGTATGGAAACCAAACAAGGTCTTACAGGGATATGCCCAATTACATATAATTAATTACAACTCCAAAATAAATAAATAAAAAATTATCAATGACTTTACCGTCACTCCATTGCCATTTACCATCCAGACACCTTGATTAGCAAATAAATGCACCCAATCGATAAGGGTGCACCAACAGGCTCGAATGAATCTTGCAGCACTGACACATTTACTGTCCAATCTTCATTTTTTATTTCACTGACAACACAGTTACTCTGGACATAAGATGTTCCTTACAACATTGAACAACAATCTGCAGATCTCCCCAAAGGATATAACGTATCATCCAATCACACAATTACTTTTTTAGTTATGGATGCGTTGGCCTCATCGAATCCACCATTTGAACGATTTGTTCAAACAAAATCCATCATTACGTCGATGCTTAGTTTCTTAACCAGTCGGATTCCTAAAACATGTATCCGTACTTTGCCTCGAGGCCAAATTTTCTCTCAACAATGCATCGTTCATCCTCGGCACATATACAAGGCGGCCAATTTCGCTCTGTCATGCTCTTTCTAATGGAAAACCTCGACTTACTGTAGGTTAAATTATGGTGCCAGATCCCACTGTCCAATTACCCCACATCATTGTGATCCTTTTGGTGGATCCTCTAATACTCGCTTTGGAAGTGACTCACCTTCACGCAGTTACAAAAATGCAGGTCAAATTAGGGGCATGCACAGGTTTCCAAACCTTCTCCTCAAATGTGGCAGCTCCTCCATGTAGCTCATCTACGGTGATGAAACAACTTTTCTCCAAAACCAGCATGGCGAAGGAACTTCTTGCACAATTGTATTGCATCTACCCCCATTCACGTCATCACCATCCTAACAATTGATGGTAGCATTTGGCAAACCATGTTACTAGGCACTACCCGGTGGCTGCATCCAGCTCATCTTCTGCATCTTCCTACTCGAAGTCATCTGACAGGAACTTCGCGAGAGGTTTTGACCATGCGATCACAAAGGAACCCCAACTCTGCCACAATAAGCAGACACTTCAATTTCGTGGCCAATCTCCTCACCATATTCCACGTCACATCTCTAGAGGCCAATCTTCGAGAGGCGCACCTCGTCTATGTCGTCGCAGGTATTACATTGGGCTCAAACACACCAAGCAAGCTATCCATCTCGGCTCAAACACATCAATCCATCCAAGGCTCAACTTTGACACACCAAGCACGTGATCAACTTAGACACACCAAGTGATTCACATACCACTAGTAACACAACCAACAACATTCACTGTGACAAACATAGCGACAAATCCATGCACCATAGTTCATTTACCAATTCTACCACACATAGAAAAAATGGATAACATATATGTGCAGATCCCAGCTTTCCGTGACACACGCAAAAGGTCATCATTTAGAGCAGCACCACTATGCCTCTAATTCTTCCATCGAGAAGGACCATATCCTCGATCATTCGTTGGCTTGATCTATCCCAGTTATCAACCTTATTGATCGAGTGCCTTCTCGAAGTTACCCTTCTCGGGTAGGGAAGTTCATGGACTCACTCACCACCATCTAGCACTCTCACATCCAACAAATGAACATTCAACTCAGGTCTGATTTAATTTACTAGCAGTAATCACGTGAACAATTGAGGGGAGATTGGAAATGGATAGATTTGTGGTGTTTGAATGTTGTCGCGTACATATCCACGAAGCGAAGTATTGAGCCACACTCACCTCACAAACAAATGATGATCTCTCCATGCACTCTCCTCAACAGAAGAGATTGTATAAAACCACTATGTTGGTCATACAAGACTCAACTGCTCTCCTCATACGGTTGGTCCAACACACCTATTAAACAACAACAAAATATGTTGCATGCACTAGTCGCCTCTCTTCACACCATTCCACGTGGGCTGGCTCCTCCATATAGATATCTAAAACAAAAATGGGAAATATTGCATCTGAATATGCATAACCCTATCGGTTTCTCCAAGTGACCAATCTCCCTTACAGACCAACGATCTCCTCCACATTGACATTGATCAACTTCTTTTTTGTAGACTCCTCGCACATTGGTCTCTCTCCTGCCAATCAGTCTTTTTGCGTGTTCTTTTCTTGTGACAGAAAGTATTGATCCACGATCACATTCTCGACACGAATCACAACTTCACACATCATCTCTTCCTCCTTCTGTACCGTGGTCATTTTGATTCTCATGATCAATTCCCCACACAACGGACAATCACGTCCATCAATTGGAAGCTCTGGTGCATCTCCATGCAATTCGTAAACCTAATCGACGACATGCTCGAGCCTCTTTCTCTTCAGGCCAAATGATGTGCCATTCTGCAGTCCTACGTCACTAACCCCACTACCAGTCCAAGAAGCTCTGGCCAACTCCAAAAACCAGTCAGACTATTATCCTCCACCCTGCGGGCTTCCAACTGCACACAGATAAACAATTTGTGCACGGGTGATAAACAGGACCTACGAATTTCTCATCCAGATGGTGCACCTTCACTGAGAATGATGGTGTGACCACTGAACTCCATGTCAAGAATTCATTGTATTTACATTCATTCTTCAACGAGCACAACTTCTCATGCAAAGAAACTGTAACCTCACACCCATCATCTCAAACTTGTGTTGACCTGTTATTTATACTATAAAACAATCATCAACACCAGTTTGATCACAGTGGCCTCCAATCAGTGTCAATGCACAAAAATTCTTGTACAATCGCCTGGAATCCATGAGCACCAGACACAGTGCCTCCAATACAACTGAGTTCCTCCCTTCTAAAGAGGCTCCTTGAAGGCATTAGCACGTGACTACCAATAGGTCCCCCTACACTGATACCTCTTCCTGCAACTCAACATTCTTCTTCGGATCGAGTCAAAAAACAACTACAGGATCTCCTGCATCAATTTCACAACAAACAAACCTCACGCTCCTCGTAGAACTCTGAGCATCTTTTCCTTGACGCGAAGATCTGGGCACACCTTCATAACCCCTCTCTCTACAGTCTCATGTGGACTTCCTTGTTGTCCTATGTGAACTCATGCCCTTGATGCAGAAAGAGTCTTCTTCAATCCCATAAAGGTGGCTCCTCCCTCAATTTGGATGCCTCTCTATCTCTCCTTCTGCGGCCTTACTATATTATCTGTTGCGATCTTCCTTCAACACTTAATTCACCCAGCGATCTCAACACAATTTCTCCGATACCACTTGTTGAGTCCATTAACCCATAAAGATCTTAATTACCCTGCAATAAATCAAAGGAAGAATGGCACTACACACACTCACATAACAATCACGGAATAGACACAAGGATTTATGTGGTAAATCGTGACTCACCATGAAGGAATCCACATCATGTACTAAATGCCTAGGTATCATTAGTCCATACAATGAATTACTTGAGCTTTGCAAACAACTCTTCTTTTGCGATCTTGAGAACCTTCAGTGCTCCAGTTCGAACACTGTGTTCGAGACCTTCGCCAAAAATAGACGAAGCTAGCCAAGTGAGTGTGACACCAACTCACCTCTAGGAAAATTTCAATGGAGTCCTAGCTCCATCTTAACATGAACATCCCCTTGACCAAAATTCGGCCAAGCCAACAAAGTAAACATTCACCGCTCACTTCTAGGCCCATTTATAATGGAGTTACAACCCAGACTTTAAGAAGAATTTATTACATGCCATTACATGGACATAAAACCATGGGCAACTAACATGACCTGTAACCCACCCCCTATCACATAAGTCTACATCTAGACTTAACGGGTTGAAAACTAGAGGTATGTAAACCTAACAAGGTCTTACAGGGATATGCCCAATTACATATAATTAATTACAACTCCAAAATAAATAAATAAAAAATTATCAATGACTTTACCGTCACTCCATTGCCATTTACCATCCAGACACCTTGATTAGCGAATAAATGCACCCAATTGATAAGGGTGCACCAACAGGCTCGAATAAATCTTGCAGCACTGACACATTTACTGTCCAATCTTCATTTTTTATTTCACTCACAGCACGGTTACTCTGGGCATAAGATGTTCCTTACAACATTGAACAACTATCTATAGATCTCCCCAAAGGATATAACGCATCCTCCAAACACACAATTAATTTTATAGTTATGGATGCGTTGGCCTCATTGAATCCACCATTTGAACAATTTGTTCAAACAAAATCCATCATTACGTCGATGCTTAGTTTCTTAACCAGACGGATTCCTAAAACATGTATCCATACTTTTCCTCGAGGCCAAATTTTCTCTCAACAATGCATCGTTCATCCTCGGCACATATACAAGGTGGCCAATTTCACTTTGTCATGCTCTTTGTAATGGAAAACCTCGAATTACCGTAGGTTAAATTATGGTGCCAGATCCCACTGTCCAATGATCCCACATCATTGTGATCCTCCTGATGGATCCTCTAATACTCGCTTTGGAAGTGACTCACCTTCACGCAGTTACAAAAATGTAGGTCAAATTGGGGGCATGCACAGGTTTACAAACCTTCTCCTCAAATGTGGCAACTCCTCCATGTAGCTCATCTATGGTGATGCAACAACTTTGCTCCAAAACCAGCGTGGCGAAGGTGGTTCTTGTAGAATTGTATTACATCTACCCCCATTGACGTCATCACCATCCTAACAATTGATGGTAGTATTTGGAAAACCATGTTACCAGGCACTACCCGGTGGCCACATCAAGCTCCTCTTCTGCATATTCCTACTCGAAGTCATCTGACAGGAACTTCGCGAGAGGTTTTGACCATGCGATTACAAAGGAACCCCAACTCTGCCACAATAAGTAGACACTTCAATTTCGTGGCCAATCTCCTCACCATATTCCACGTCACATCTCTAGAGGCCAATCTTCGAGAGGCACACCTCGTCTATGTCATTGCAGGTATTACATTGGGCTCAAACACACCAAGCAAGCTATCCATCTTGGCTCAAACACATCAAGCCATCCAATGCTCAACTTAGACACACCAAGCACGTGATCAACTTAGACATACCAAGTGATTCGCATACCACTAGTAACACAACCAACAACATTCACTGTGACAAACATAGCGACAAATCCATGCACCATAGTCCATTTACCAATTCTACAACACACAGAAAAAATGGATAACATATATGTGCAGATCCCAGCTTTTCGTGACACACGCAAAAGCTCATCATTTAGATCAGTACCACTACGCCTCTAATTCTTCCATCGAGCAGCACCATATCCTCGATCATTCGTTGGCTTGATCTATCCCAATTATCAACCTTATTGATCGAGTGCCTTCTCGAAGTTACCCTTCTCAGGTAGGGAACTTCATGGACTCACTCACCACCATCTAGTGCTCTCACGTCCAACAAATGAACATTCAACTCAGGTCTGATTTAATTTACTAGCAGTAATCACGTGAACAATTGAGGGTAGATTGGAAATGGATAGATTTGTGATGTTTGAATGTTGCCACGCACAGATCCACAAAGCGAAGTATTGAGCCACAATCACCTCACAAACAAATGATGATCACTCCATGCACTCTCCTCAATAGAAGAGATTGTATAAAACCACTATGTTGGTCATACAAGACTCAACTGCTCTCCTCATATGGATGGTCCAAAACACCTCTTAAACAACAACAAAAGATGCTCCATGCACTAGTCGCCTCTCTTCACACCAGTCCACACGGGCTGGCTCCTCCATATAGATATCTGAAACAAAAATGGGAAATATTGCATCTGAATATGCATAACGCTATCGGTTTCTCCAAGTGCCCAATCTCCCTTATAGACCAACGATCTCCTCCACATCGATAGTGATCAACTTCTTTTTCGTAGACTCCTCGCACATTGGTCTCTCTCCTGCCAATCAAACTTTCTGCATGTTCTTTTCTTATGACAGAAAGTATTGATCCACGATCACATTCTCGACATGAATCACAACTTCGCAGATCATCTCTTCCTACTTCTGCACCGTGGTCGTTTTTATTCTCATGATCAATGCCCCACACAATAGATAGTCACGTCCATCAATCGGAAGCTCTGGTGTATCTCCATGCAATTCGAAAACCTAATCGACGACATGCTCAAGCCTCTTTCTCTTCAGGCCAAATGATGTGCCATTCGGCAGTCCTACGTCACTAACCCCACTGCCAGTCTAAGAAGCTCTGGCCAACTCCAACAACCAGTCAAACTATTTTCCTCCACCACGCGGGCTCCCAGCTGCACACAGATAAACAATTTGTGCACGGGTGATAAACATGACCTACGAATTTCTCATCCAGATGGTGCACCTTCACAGAGAATGATGGTGTGACCAGTGAACTCCATGTCAAGAATTCATTCTATTTACATTCATTCTTCAACGAGCACAACTTCTCACGCAAAGAAACTGTAACCTCACACCCAGGATCTCAAACTTGCGCTAACCCGTTCTTTATACTATAAAACAATCATCAACACCATTTTGATCACAATGGCCTCCAATCAGTGTCAATGCAAAAAACTTCTTGTACAATCGTCTGGAATCCACGAGCACCAGCCACAGTGCCTCCAATACCACTGACTTCCTCCCTTCCAAAGAGGCTCCTTGAAGGCATTAGCACGTGACTACCAACAGGTCCCCCTACACTGATACCTCTTCCTGCAACTCTGCATTCTTCTTCGGATCAAGTCCAAAAACAACTATAGGCTCTCCTGCATCAATTTCACAACAAACAAACCTCACGCTCCTCGTAGAACTCTGAGCATCTTTTCTTCGATGCGAAGATCTAGGCACACCTTCATAACCCCTCTCTCTACAGTCTCATGTGGAATTCCTTGTCGACCTATGTGAACTCACGCCCTCGATGCAGAAAGAGTCTTCTTCAATCCCATAAAGGCGGCTCCTCCCTCAATTTGGATGCCTCTCTATCTCTCTTTTTGCGGCCTTACTATATTCTTTGTTGCGATCTTCCTTCAACACTTGATTCACCCAGTGATCTGAACACAGTTTCTCCGATACCACTTGTTGAGTCCATTAACCCACAAAGATCTTAATTACCCTACAACAAATCAAAGGAAGAATGGCACTACACACAATCACATAATAGTCACAGAATAGACACAAGGATTTATGTGGTAAATCTCGACTCACCATGAAGGAATCCACATCATGTACTAAATGCCTAGGTATCATTAGGCCATACAATGAATTACTTGAGATTTGCAAACAACTCTTCTTTCACGATCCTGAGAACCTTCAGTGCTCCAGTTCGAACACTGTGTTCGAGACCTTCGCCAAAAATAGACGAAGCTAGCCAAGTGAGTGTGACACCAACTCACCTCTAGGAAAATTTCAATGGAGTCCTAGCTCGATCTTAACATGAACATCCCCTTGACCAAAATTTGGCCAAGCCAACAAAGTAAACGTTCACCGCTCACTTCCAGGCCCATTTATAACAGAGTTACAACCTAGACTTTAAGTAGAATTTATTACATGCCATTACATGGACATAAAACCATGGGAAACTAACATGACCTGTAACCCACCCCCTATCAGCTAAGTCTACATCTAGACTTAACCGGTTGAAAAACAGAGGTATGCAAACCTAACAAGGTCTTACAGGGATATGCCCAATTACATATAATTAATTACAACTCCAAAATAAATAAATAAATAATTATCAATGACTTTATCGTCACTCCATTTCCATTTACCATCCAGACACCTTGATTAGTGAACTAATGCACCCAATCAATAAGGGTGCACCAGCAGGCTCGAATAAATCTTGCAGCTCTGACACATTTACTGTCCAATCTTCATTTTTTATTTCACTGACAGCACGGTTACTCTGGGCATAAGATGTTTCTTACAACATTAAACAACTATCTATAGATCTCCCCAAAGGATATAACGCATCCTCCAATCACACAATTAATTTTGTAGTTATCGATGCGTTGGCCTCATCGAATCCACCATTTGAACGATTTGTTCAAACAAAAGCCATCATTACGTCGATGCCTAGTTTCTTAACCAGACGGATTCCTAAAACATGTATCCGTACTTTGCCTCGAGGCCAAATTTTCTCTCAACAATGCATCGTTCATCCTCGACACATATACAAGGTGGCCAATTTCACTCTGTCATGCTCTTTGTAATGGCAAACCTCGACTTACCATAGGTTAAATTATGGTTCCAGATCCCAGTATCCAATGACCCCACATCATTGTGATCCTCCTGGTGGATCCTCTAGTACTCGCTTTGGTAGTGACTCACCTTCACGCAGTTACAAAAATGCAGGTCAAAATGGGGGCATGCACAGGTTTACAAACCTTCTCCTCAAATGTGGCAGATCCTCCATATAGCTAATCTACGGTGATGCAACAACTTTGCTCCAAAACCAGCGTGGTGAAGGTGCTTCTTGCACAATTGTATTGCATCTACCGCCATTCACGTCATCACCATCCTAACAATTGATGGTAGCATTTGGCAAACCATGTTACCGGGCACTACCCGGTGGCCACATCAAGCTCGTCTTCCGCATCTTCCTACTCGAAGTCATCTGACAGGAACTTCGCGAGAGGTTTTGACCATGCGATCACAAAGGAACCCCAACTCTGCCACAATAAGCAGACACTTCAATTTCGTGGCCAATCTCCTCACCATATTCCACGTCACATCTCTAGAGGCCAATCTTAGAGAGGCACACCTCGTCTATGTCGTCGCATGTATTAAATTGGGCTCAAACACACCAAGCAAGCTATCCATCTCGGCTCAAACACATCAAGCCATCCAATGCTCAACTTAGACACACCAAGCACGTGATCAACTTAGACACACCAAGTGATTCACATACCACTAGTAACACAACCAACAACATTCATTGTGACAAACATAGCGATAGATCCATGCACCGTAGTCCATTTACCAATTCTACCACACACAGAAAAAATGGATAACATATATGTGCAGATCCCAGCTTTCCGTGACACACACAAAAGCTCATCATTTAGAGCAGTAACACTACGCCTCTAATTCTTCCATCGAGCAGCACCATATCCTCGATCATTTGTTGGCTTGATCTATCCCAGTTATCAACCTTATTGATCGAGTGCCTTCTCGAAGTTACCCTTCTCGGGTAGGGAACTTCATGGACTCACTCACCACCATCTAGCGCTCTCACGTCCAACAAATGAACATTCAACTCAGGTCTGATTTAATTTACTAGCAGTAATCACGCGAAAAATTGAGGGCAGATTGGAAATGCATAGATTTGTGGTGTTTGAATGTTGCCACGCACAAATCCACGAAGCGAAGTATTGAGCCACACTCACCTCACAAACAAATGATGATCGCTCCATGCACTCTCCTCAACAGAAGAGATTGTATAAAACCACTATGTTGGTCATACAAGACTCAATTGCTCTCCTCATACGACTGGTCCAACACACCTCTTAAACAACAACAAAAGATGCTCCATGCACTAGTCGCCTCTCTTCACACTAGTCCACACGGGCTGGCTCCCCCATATAGATATCTGAAACAAAAATGGGAAATATTGCATCTGAATATGCATAACCCTATCAGTTTCTCCAAGTGCCCAGTCTCCCTTACAGACCAACGATCTCCTCCACATCGACATTGATCAACTTCTTTTTTTGTAGACTCCTCGCACATTGGTCTCTCTCCTGCCAATCAGTCTTTCTGTGTGTTCTTTTCTTGTGACAGAAAGTATTGATCCACGATCACATTCTTGACACGAATGAAAACTTCACAGATCATCTCTTCCTCCTTCTGCACTGTGGTCATTTTGATTCTCATGATCAATGCCCCACACAACGGACAGTCATGTCCATCAATTGGAAGCTCTGGTGCATCTCCATGCAATTCGAAAACCTAATCGACGACATGCTCAAGCCTCTCTCTCTTCAGGACAAATGATGTGCCATTCTACAGTCCTACGTCACTAACCCCACTGCCAGTCCAAGAAGCTCTGGCCAACTCCAGCAACCAGTCAGACTATTTTCCTCCACCACGTGGGCTTCTAGCTACACACAGATAAGCAATTTGTACACGAGTGATAAACAGGACCCACAAATTTCTCATCCAGATGATGCACCTTCACTGAGAATGATGGTGTGACCAGTGAACTCCATGTCAATAATTCATTGTATTTACATTCATTCTTCAACGAGCACAACTTATCACGCAAAGAAATTATAACCTCACACCCAAGATCTCAAAATTGCGCTGACCCGATCTTTATACTATAAAACAATTATCAACACCATTTTGATCACAGCGGCCTCCAAGTAGTGTCAGTGCACAAAACTTCTTGTACAATCGCCTGGAATCCATGAGCACCAGCCACAGTGCCTCCAATATCACTGACTTCCTCCCTTCTAAAGAGGCTCCTTGAAGTCATTAGCACGTGACTACCAGCAGGTCCCCCTACACTAATACCTCTTCCTTCAACTCTGCATTCTTCTTCGGATCGAGTCAAAAACAACTACAGGCTCTCCTGCATCAATTTCACAACAAACAAACTTCACGCTCCCCGTAGAACTCTGAGCATCTTTTCCTCGACGCGAGTAGATCTGGGCACACCTTCATAACCCCTCTCTCTACAGTCTCATGTGGACTTCCTTGTCGACCTATGTGAACTCACGCCCTCGATGCAGAAATAGTCTTCTTCAATCCCAGAAAGGCGACTCCTCCCTCAATTTGGATGCCTCTCTATCTCTCCTTCTGCGGCCTTACTATATTCTTTGCTGCGATCTTCCTTCAACACTTGATTCACCCAACGATCTCAACACAGTTTCTCCGATACCACTTGTTGAGTCCATTAACCCACAAAGATCTTAATTACCCTGCAACAAATCAAAGGAAGAATGACACTACACACAATCACATACAATTACATAACAGTCACAGAATAGACACAATAATTTATGTGGTAAAACCCTCAGGGTGAGGGAAACATCCATGGGACAATGACAACATTATTTTATTGCTTAACAGGAGATTACAAATAGTAGCCCGGAGAGGGCTTGAAGCCCCTTGTTCAATATTTGTCTCTCACTAAGAGACATTTAAATAACTTCTTCCACAGTTACAATGAAACTAATTCATTAATTGTACATTCTAACTTAGGTTTCCTTATCTCAACCAAAAGATGAATAATAGGATTGAGATCCACATCCTGTAGGGATTTGTTGTCACCATTCTAACAACTACAAATGCTAATCTTTTATAACTGGAGTATTCTAATATAAAATTTCACATCAATATTTAGAGATTGAAATGTCTCAATAGGACTAAACTCTCCCATACACTAAAAACGCCATCCACTTAACTTGTTGAAAGTGCCATCCCCTCTTATGGACCACCAACTAATCATTTTATGAGACATGGTTTTCTGACCTAAAACTCCTTTTTGTTTTTTACTAGCTTAGCTTCCTCAAATGTAAACATGTTAAATATGAAAGACTAGAGGCTTTAGGCCCCCTTATGGATCATCAACTAGTCATTTTATGTGGCATGGATTTTGTTGAATGATGGTGATGAATCAATGTGCGTTCCATGGATAGTTAGTAATGATTTTCCTCTTTTCTACATAGATTTGTTATCTTCCTAAAAATATATAAAAATATATTTACTATTTTAATTTTTAAAAGATATTTCAATATTATAATTAT
>ML835959.1:65928-94039 GCA_009831015.1 Picea engelmannii | reverse complement strand
TTTGATGGATCAATTGTTTCATTCACCTTGAAAGTGTATAATTTCCTTTCCACTTGAGGTATCCTTTCTTGGATTCTTTTCACTTCTTGAGCTAAGGCTTGGAACTGTGAACTTGGGTTCACTAGCCATTTATTTGTTTTAAGGAGGTCAATCTGGCTCATTTCCTGAATGACTGCCAGTGTTTCCTCTTTGCTCTTTCTGGAGTTTAGCTGATTCATTTCAATATCGATTTGCCCCAGAGACTCCGCGATACTTCTTCCCTCGAAATCAATCATTCTCTTGTCTAGAGATGATAAATCTTCTTGACAAGCATCCTTTACTTCCCTGACTAATCTCTTGCCCTCTATCAAATTCGTTTCCCACACCTTCAGGGACATATCACCTCTTATTTGTTCATAAGGGGAAAGCCGAGGACAATCAGGGATATTTTCTTCATGTGCCAATATGATGACTTCTTGAAACTTAGCTCGGGCTAAGCAAGCTTCCCTTTCCTTGATATAGACATCCTTCAGAGCAAGGTCTACTGCTTGATATCACTTTTGGATGGCATCAACCTTCATAAAAAGATCCTACTGGGCCATTTTCAGTTTTTCGTTTATTTCCAGTGCTTGAGTCTAGAAGGATGAGATATCTATTGATGTACCTTTAGTGAGGTCTAATTTGGCTTGCAATTTCCTTATTAACTCATCACGTTGAGTGACATATCCTTTGTTGGCCTGTGAATTTCAATGGAGTTCCTCGAGGTTGGCCCCCAATTGTTGGATTTGATGCCATTCATAAGCTCTGATTTGTTCAAAGTCTCAGTTCATCTTATTCTTTAAATTTTGTTCCATGGTTAACATTTGATCTTGCAGTTGCCCCACTAATAAGCTCTTTTGTCTTAGTTGCTCTGCCAATTTATCCACTGACCATTGATTTGCAGTGGCAAAGTGTTATGAGGGAAAAAATCTCTATGGATAGGGTAAACCACAACAGACGGAAATGATTTCATAAATTAACTCTATCCCCAAAAAATGATATATAAACCAATATGGAAGTGAGATAAGAAAGAGGTCTACCTCTTCCAGATGTTCGATGAAGTCCACCGTTGAGCACTTTGACCCAAAGCTATATACCTGCAACTAGTTCTCAACAACCAAGCAAAGCAAGAATATGGTGACAATATAAAAGGTTAGCACATTAGATAGCATAATCCATTAATATACATAACAAATATGCCCATGGATAATAACTCAAATATTTGCAAGATATCAATTGGATGGGAAATGAATATTTCTATTAATAAATGATCAACAGAAGTGAAAATATTATAGACTTCCATGTCGACACGGTTCAGAACCAAGAAACTAAGTTCCTTCCAGTTGGGCCTCCACCACTTCAATCCTCCACCAAAGGCAAGCTCATAGAAGAGAGACAATGAGGTTCTCAATCAATAAGGGAAGAACTTGGGGGCTGAACATTATGTTTAGACTTAAAGGAAAAAGGGATGCAGACTCAATATGAAGTAAATTATGTCTCCAGAGTAACTTTGCTCTCAAAGTTGAATTCCTTTTCCTCTTTTCCATAGCTCGGAATTGGCCCATTTATAGTCTTAAAATGGAAATGAAGGGTCGAGTCAGAATGTTTCCAGTATATGGAAGGCCAAGGATCATAGATCTTCTATCGTGACATGGAAACTCGACATTAATTTTCATTTTTTGGCACAAATCTCGATGTACGTAGGCTATAGTGGTGCAGCCTACATATACACATGTTTTATAGTCGGCAAGATGAATACATGTGGAAACATATGTATTTTTAGCTCTAGAATTTACAAACAAGAATGATAAGTCTGCATGGGGAAATGGAAAAAGGCCATATGTGCAAGATTGCATAGGGTGAGGAAAATATTGCTATAACAGATGCCCCCTAATGTGTGAGGTCAGAGGAGTATCTGCGATGGTCGAAATACATTATAAACAAACCAGAAGTGGAGTGATGGGGAACCAGCTGGAAGAACTACTTGCTCATTGCATTTTGTATTGACTTTGCATACATGGATGCCAATAGAATTACACTGCATATCCATGTGACGATATACCAAACAACTATCTGTGGCTTTGAATAGGAAAATAAAAATGTGGCTACATGCCAAAGGATATCACAGACATGAACAAGGCCCAGTAGAACCAGTCTCAAAATCAATATGAAGATATCTATATACAATGGAGTTACAATCTGATCTCCCATGATCACTGAAGTCATATAGGTATTGGTCCAATGAAAAGGAAGCAACAAATCAGGAAAGCTATGGCCACATACTGATGTCTTCAAGTATTTTACACAATCCACCAAGGGTGTAGGTCTACATCATGTGAATAAAGGAATTGAGGTCAAACACAATGAGACATCGTTTGATTACTGATCATTGAGGTATACCGTTAACAAACACAAGGCAACCTACCAATAATGAAAGTAGGTATCAAGGCACTGAGTGCATTCTTACAAGTGTGAATAAAGGATTTGGTGTAGAACACTTGAAGAATCCATCGATTAGGAGACATCGATGTATTCCCAACTGTCGATGGTGAGAGAACTTGCCACTAATGACTACAAGCCTCAAGTTACTCATAAGACTCTAGGTCTTGTTTCTAGAATAGATGAGTTGAAGTCGATGGAAGGAGACCCGCTGAAAGGAGAGCATTAAGGAATCTCTCATTAGTCAACATGAGGTGTAAAGAAGGAGCTTCATTATTTCAAGGAAATCAGACGAAGAACATGTTCACGAACCAAAGACCCTATGCGTATTTCGCATGTGCCAAGTGAAAGAGGTACACGAAAAAGACCCTCTGAATAGTAGCCAATAAGGAAAATTGCTGACAAAGGTGAGGAAACCACCAATAAGGCTAATGGCATACAAGACACTGCATGAATCCCAATGCGTGAATAGATGTTTTTTCGTCGAACAAAAGGGAAACCACCTAGTCAATGACCAATGATGAAATGTCGACTATTGGGTTCAAGGTTACCTACTAATGGTGAAAGTAGGACCAGGGTGCATGATAGGACTACAATGTCATGTGACTTTGAGACAAACTAAGGGTATGGCCGACATGCAAAGTCAAGAGTTTTGAGAAGTGTCCAACATAGGTTGATAGACTTCCTTTGAACAAGAGAATGAGACATACGAAAGACTCCAACAACATAGAATCAACGATGAAAAGATGAGATGCAAGAGGCATCAATGATATTCTCCATAGGGACTGGAAGAGTAACTAGTCGGTAGAGAAGACTTTGTAACGATCTTAGCTTCCTAAGGCCATTCTAAACCCAAAATTATGATGAAAAATGGACTCAATAACTTTGTTCTCTATTCAAAGGAGACACAACTGCTTCCAACATAAGATAATACTCCCTTCCCGCCCGTCTTTTTTTATTTGTTCATAGACAAGTGAATGTTATGATACAGAGGAGGAAACAAGTGTTGCAAGTAAGAAAAAGTAGTTCCAGCAATGGAACATACCTATTCTCAATGCAAGGAGATGCATGCAGGAGATGGACACTCAGGGGAATGTTCCCTCCTAGGTATAGGGTGTCAAATTGAGAAGGATATAAACAAGGCTCTTCTTGGTTGAGGATGCAAAAAATGTTGAGGAAAACGGTTTATAACCCAAAGTGAGAACTAGATATAGGCTCAATACTGCAAGCAAGGGCATGAGATGCAATCACAACTTAACACCCAAAACATGTCCTTTTTCATGACATTTAGTCTACTTGGTGTGAAAAAGTGATAAACTTGTACCAAATAGACGTCCTTTCAAATCCAATTTACGAGTGTGAAAGAGACAAGTTCACTCTGTGATCTTTTCTCTTTTTGAAAATGAGTTGGAAAAGATATTAACTAAGACTCACGACCTTTCAAGTCCAATTAACGAGTGTGAAAGGGACAAATTCACTCAGCAATATTTTCTCTTTTTAGACGAGTCAGAAAAGAGATTAAATCAGACTCGGGGATGTTGTTCTAAGAAACATATAATGGGAGAGGCCAAGGCTCCCATGCAGGACTTCTATGAAAGGTCAACACCTTATGAAGAGATGACACAAACTTGGGAAAAACCAAAGCTCTCCAAGTCGAGGAGGATAAAGCACTAGCGGAGGATATCGTCTCTGTGATATATCAAATAATGTCTCTTACAAGAAAATACACAGGAGGGGGCATTGGATACACCACAAGACCATCCCAATCAAAGGGAACTTCCTCAGGAGTTGGAGGGAGAGTACTCGGGGAGAGAAAAACTCTCTCATGTTCAAAAGGTATAGAACTAGAAATGAGAAGGACGCATCACCCTCCAAAAGAAGAGTGGGATTGACCGAATATTGCATCGGCAATGTCACCTCCTTAGGCTTGTCACTCTCCAAGATAAGAGTGGGATCAGTCAAATATTACAGTGGCATGACCACTACTTCAACCATAGGTTGAATAAGATGCATGACAACAAGGTCAAGAGGTGCATCACCCCCAAAAACAGGAGTGTTGTCGGTCGAATATTGCATTGGCACGACCATTGGTTGAACAGGATGCAAGACAACAAGGTCAAGAGATGCATCAGCCTCTAAAGGAAGAATGGTGTTAGTCAAATATTGCATCGGCATGACCGTTGTATCAACCAAAGAAGGTTGGGAAGCCAAAGACGACTCAGAACCCGAATGGCCCCCAGGAAAGGACCACACTTCTTGTACCACAACAGTAGTAGGGCATAAAAGATTAAGGTGATCTCCTTTGCAAAGCCTATAAAGGAACTTGGGCTTACATCTTACACGTCTAGGATTCTCAATCGTATGAATTCCCCTAGCATGACTTGCAGTGGCTGGTGACATTCTCCCAGCATGACTTGCAGAGGCTGGTAGAAAATATCCAACATGACTTGCATAGGTTGGTGATGAATTCCCAACATGATTCGTAGGGGTTGGTGATGAATCCCCATTATGAATAGGAGAGGTTGGTGATGTATGTGAAATGTGACTATAAATGACTATATTTGTTCCTCCAGCATGAATTGCAGTGGCTGGTTGTTATTCTTCAACATGAATAATAGAGGTTGTAAACCAATATCCAACATGACTAAAAGAGGTTGGTGATATAATTCTAGTATGTGACTGACCCTCACAAGACGAGTTTGAGGAAGGTATGGTCCAAGGATAGTTAAAATAGGAAGTTTGGAAAGAGATGGACCTCTCTTTTGAAACAGGCCTACTGGACACGATGTAAACGTGGTGAATTGGTGTTGTGAAGTCGAAAGTACCCATAAAGGAAGAATACATTCCAACACCGATATTCTAGGTTTCCAGCTGAGAATTGTCAATCACAGGGATCGATAGTCCAAAAGATGCATTGGGGCTAGCGTACACAAAGGATAACTGGTCGATCATCAAGATCTTCCCTTCATGAGGAAAACAAAGAGTATGAAAGACAAATGATACAATGATGACCATAGTATAGGTCCAATTGGGTCCTAGTAACAAGTTATAATCGAGAGGTGCATCAACTACCTCGACCTCCACCTCTACCATCTTCCGACCTAACTAGACTGGAAAGGCAGGGAGAATACCATGAGGGCGGAAGGAATGACTATCAAAAGCATTCAACATGTTTGATGACTTAGAAAGAGTCAAAGAACTAAGATCTTTCCAACAAATCAGGGACATCACACATGTAGCAGCGCCTTCATCAACAACCACACATTTGATGGTATACTTTGAGTACCACATGTGGATTTGTAATGCCACATGGTAAGGAAAGCGAGGCTTCACATATGTGACATCAAACTTGATAAATTTTGAGCCACTGAGTTCTAGAGATCCTAATGCATATATTAAGTCATTCCTCTGTGAAGGACACATCTGGAGTACCTCCAATGCTGACATTGCACAAGGTGTTTGACCCAGGTCCTCAACAATAGAGTAGTTTTGGGTGTCTCTAGCATTTGGATTGTGGGTAGAGATCTTGAGTACTCCTTTCAGAATACGAGGCAATGGCTCTGGTTTTTCAATATGTAAAGCCGTCTCTGGAGGAGGAAGAGGATATTCTAGACCAGGTATAGTCTGTGAAGAATTATAATCTCGATATTGAGTGGCTACATTAACTTTCACATCGACCATATTAATACACAAACGGTCGTCATCTTTCAACGGTGGGTTTTGACTCCCACCAGCCACATTTTCAACATTTGAGGAGATTGAGTCCATGTGTTGGTTATGTGCAAAAGGATTCGTCAGCATGGAGGGTGGTAGAGATAATAGCCTCAAAGATTCTACAATTTTGGGGCATAAATGGGTAAGTTGATCATCTATACAAAGCTTACATGGAAATTTCACCTTACATCTTTCTCTCTTTTCCTCTCTAGCATTATTATTCATCTTCTCATTATTATCATTGTCCTTGGATTTATTACCATTTTTCCCACCCTTATGATTATTATGTCCTTTCTTCATATTCCTTCCTGGTTGTTGGTTACCATTTGGGTTGGCCGACAATTGCACTAGATGTACATCCGACGATTGAGTGGGGTTGGAATACATAGGCAAAGTTGGCCCTCCTGTAGATTGGTTTAGAGACAACTCTTTCAAATGGCTTGCCACCGAGTCTACGTATTTCACATTGGAGGAGCCTACAATTCCATCAACATGAGGTCAGGGATTTTGTCTAGGGTCATAGGTTGACTACGGTGCATCTAGAAGAATGTGGTATAACATTCCAGACTGAGCGTATATAAGATCTAACTATTGGGCTTTAAATATTTCTTCTTCCTCAGTGGTAACCCTGTATGTAGAAACATCCTTTGAGATAGGAGGGTACAAAGACTTTAGGAACCATTATAAAATAAATGTTAGGGGTATGGAGGTCTTAATCAACCTCTTTCGTCTACGCCACTCCTGGATATGATCTGATATATGAGTGCATGTGTCTTGGTGTAAATTCGACAGAAGTTCTAGGACAACATCGTAATGAACCGATAATTGGAAGTGTTTAAGGAATACCAACACCATATGACTAAAGGTCCCATATGCCCCCCCTAGGTAGCTCGATATACCATTTCAAAAAAACCCCAATGAGGGTGCGTTGAAATAATCTTGAGTGAATAGAATCATCATTAAGGGGATTCGATGAGCACCATAGGTGAAAGGTAGTAACGTGATCAGTAGGTTCCTCTCCATTCTTACCTTCAAACTTTAGAATGTCCGAAGGAATATTGGTAGGGATGGGGGGTCATGTAGGATCATGACTCACAGGTTCGTTCATCAACTTAGGCAAGTGTGGCCAAAAAAGGGAGACGGGGTTGCGACATCTGGCTCCAAGCTCCTGTGAAAGACTATGTTTGAGGAACTGTAACCCATCTAGGGTTCTGATAAGCACCATGGCCCTATCCAATATTATAACACCCTCCTCCAGGCTGATTCATAAAATGTTTGTTGGGCATCATTCTAGTAGGAATGTTCTGATGGGGGTTATAAAAATTTCCCCCAGCCAGATTAGATCCAGGTTGGGGGTTTCCCAAAGCATGAAACTGACCTCCCCCAAGTTTGAATCCGTAGGATAGAGGTGGATTCGTCATGTCAAACGTGTTGGTTAGAATCGACACCGAGGAGGTAGGGGTGTAGGATAGAACTTGAGCAGAAGCTTGTCCACTGTGTTGGTTGTTCCATCAAGAAGCAAGAGGATTAGACCCGGGGTTAAAAGTAAGAATGCCTCCCATATTATTATTCGTTTGAGGGATTTGAGAACCACCAAACAGAAATGGATTATAAGGAGGTGTAGTTCCCCCAAGCCCAATGCTATCATTAGGGTCAGCAGCTACGATGGCATTTGAAAACTGCGAAGTAAAGTTCAACATACCATAGGAAAAATACTAGAGGCCATAGGGATGGACTGAACATTATAGCCTGGTAAGTGACCAAGAGACCCAAAAGGGTTCGAGGCGAGAGATTGAGCATTCACTATAGGCCGAGCCATAGTAATGATAGGTGCCTTCGGTGCTACAACCATTGTGGTTGCAGGAGTTGAAGGGGTGCCATTAACTATAGTATGTGTGGGAGTCGAAGGGCTCCCAGTGTTCTGAAAAATAGGTTCAGTACTCATCCTTTTAGAATCACAAGTCTGAATGATGAAGGTGTATGTACCATGTTTAATAACTCTACGTCTTTTAGAAGGAAAAGGCTTGAAATCTGATGGTAACTGTAACAAGCGACGAGACTAGCGGGGATGTTGGTCTGACTCCACGATGACTTAAGACTCTAAAGATGAAAAAATAAATCCTAAGGCCAACTAGTAATCAAAGAGAACACCAAAATTCACACAGCCAAAATGCACACAAATGGGGTAAAGTGGTTGAATGTGGCCTCCCTCCCTAACAAAGGTATGTATCACCCAAGAGTGGCCTAAGAATCCCTAATAAAGATCATAGGTATTAGAATCAGTTATAAGGGCCCTCATGGGCTTAACAACCAGTCGGTCAGATCCCCCTGGAGAGGTAACCCTCCATAAAGGATGTGTTTTTTCCAACCCTTATGTGACCCAAGGTACCTGCAAAATAACCCTTGCAAGTAACCTATGTGGCACCTAAGTCAAGAAAATAAGAAACCAATGTATAACCAATGCATAGGAGAGCAGTCGTAAGTCAGGTCCACCGTATGGGTAGGGTAGCAAAGCCTGAAACCTTGAAAGTACCGCCTCTCACGGAGTTAAAGGCATTAGCAAGATCCCCAGAAATATCTCTGACGCTAAGAAGGTATCCGGGGGATATCCCTTCAACCAACCTCGGGCGACCTCATGATTAACCCCGGTGTGAGCAGAGCCTTCTGTATTACCAATTATACAATGGATTTCTCCACTCCCTTTGTCAGACACATATGTTGATTTAATTTCCTTGGATAAGTTTACTCACAAAATCCTATTCCAAGGCAGTAAATCCTAGTCTAGTTTGTTCACCATAGAAAATAAAATCGTGACTAATCAATTTTAAATTATAGCATTAATTTTAGTGGTTTTGATTACTCAAAAAGGTATGGTAGTGAAACTCTTGATGTTATGACTCTGGAACGAAAGTAAATATGAATATAATGCAAAGTCCTAACTTCAATTTTCAATGAATGATATGCTTCTGAAAACAAATGCAATTTTCAATTTCAACTCTGCAATTCTGAAGTAAAAATGCAATATTTCACTAAATGCACTAAGATAATGAAAAGGACTCAAAAGACCAAAATGGAAAGCAATGAAAAATGCCTAATATTTTTGTAATTTCAATATAATGAAAATGAAAATGCATGGACTGAAAAGAAACTTGATATATAAACTCTACTGTGTATAGAAAGAGATAACTGAAGCAGAATACCAAGGAGCAGAACACCCAACCCAATGTACAAGGACAATCAAAATGAAAATGTGATGAGAAAGACTCCACCCAAAAATTCAACTCCAAACAAGTTTCTTATCATCCCATAGACACTCAACAGTCACTACAGAGACCTAAGAAGACTCAACAAACATCAAATCCTACCTAGAAACCACCAAACCTAGAAAACAAGCAAAGAAGGTTGATGTATGCGACTGTTCAAGGAAACATAGTGTATCTACACAGCTTGCAGAGGGACAACCTATGTATGTACACGACTGTTAAGCCAAAAACTGTGTATATGTTTCAAAAAACAAGGCTAGGCAAGGGAGAAGGTTGAAAACTCAGACCCAGAGTGAAAAAAGGTTGTCAAGCAATGATACGACAAGAAAGAAAAAGGAATGAGATCAATGTAAGGAGAAAAGTACTCCAAACCCTGAGAAAGAAGGTCAATCCCCAGTATGGTCGCCAATTTTGTTAAGAGGGAAAAACTCTCTATGGCTAGGGTAAACCACAATAGACGAAAATGACTGCAGAAATCAACTCTATCCCAAAAGCATTCTATATAAACCAATATGAAAGAAAGATAAGAAAGAGGCCTACCTCATCCATATGTTTGATGAATTCCATTGTTGAGCACTTTGACCCAAATCTATATACCTGCAACTAGTTATCAACAACCAAGCAAATCAAGTATATGGTGATAATATAAAAGGTTATCACATTAGATAGCATAATCCATTAATATACATAACAAATACACCCATGGATAATAACTCAAATATTTTCAAGATATCAATTGGACAGGAAAGGAGTATTTCTATTAATAAATGATCGGCATAAGTGAAAATATTACAGACTTCTGTGTCGACACGGTTAGGAACCGAGAAACTAAGTTCCTTCCAGCTGGGCCTCCACCACTTCAATCCTCCACCAAAGGCAAGCTCATAGAAGAGAGAAAATGAGTTTTTCAATCAATGAGCATCGACCCTAAACTTCTCTAGGTTCCCCCACCAGGACTTGCTTATATAGGGATAAGTATGCATTCCTGTTGCTCGAATTCCAACATAAATGAAGCTTTGTAATTATATTTAGGAGTGGGAGATATCTTATACATTACTTGGAGGTGTTCTGGTCGGAATGACCCAATGACAACTTTCTGGTGGTTGGTGATGCTCCTGGTTTGGACGTCGATATTTTCCAAGGCCTAGCCTATCATGTCATTATACGGTACGAGTATCAGACACGTGACTATTTTGTGTATCTCTGACTTAGCTATGTATCTAAGTTTAGCTTCATGAGTATCGTCTACTTCATCACCAGAGTATTCTAGACAGTTTATAATCTCATGTTCCAAAACCTTGAACACCTGTGTCCAAGATTTCACAGTGTCTATGGCTCGCAGCGTGGTATCTGATATAACATCTCCATTTGGATTTGAACTTTCACCAGCTGCATCAGGTTTCTTTGTCATTTTCCATGGTGCCATGATATCCAGAGAACAGAACGAGGTTACCTATTGTAGAGGAATTGTGTGAGCTTCTATTTCAGATAAAACTTGCTACTGTGCGAAGGGTGAAAATGAATTCAAAATCATAGTGTTTTTATTCACATTAGATACATTGATTCTAGTATAGCTTTACTCACGACAAATTTATTAACTTTAATGGAAAATTCTACCTGGTGATATGAAATCTTCATTAAAAATCATTACCGTTAATTGGTCATAAATGCCATTAATATTCAGCGGTTCGTGTTCGGGAGTTTTAGATGAGATAGAGTGAGAATTTCCCGAATCACGAATTTGCGAAGGTTAATCCTCGTATAATTACTTTTTAAAACATTTATTAATCGTGTTTAAAATATGTGTTAACTTCAAGTGTTTCGGGAGTTTGGACTTCGAGAACTTTAAATATAGCTCAAGAGGAAATCCCCAAAACCTGAAACTGCGAAGTGATTAATTATCCAGTAATCACTTTGAAGTCTTAATTAATCATATTTAACTTTAAGTGTTTCGAAAATTTGGACTTTGGAGATTTTAGGATACAATGAAGGGTAAACGTCCGAACCCAGAAGTGAGAAGTCATTAATTATCCCTTGACCATGATTAACTTAATTAATTAAAGTTCGATACTTCAGTATTTTGGTACTTCGGTGATTTGTGAATTATTTCTTTGTTATATTTTTGAAGGGTCATATCCCATGGTGACATGTCATAGATGACACCATTCTAGATGATGTGTCGAGAAAAGGGAGGTGCCACGTGTTATTTGGGATAATATGAATCTTCAAACAAAAACATGAGAAATGGGTGTCACGTGTCAGCTCAGGGAAAAATCGAAAGATACACTTGCATTACAACTCGTGTCTTCTTAAAGTTTTAGGGAAAGTGATGAACGGACACTTTTGGGTTTCGGGGATTTTATCGTTAAGACTTATTGAAACACCCGAAGTGAGAAGTTCCATAGTGACCTTTAATGATTTACTTCTTTAACAATTAGGCGGCTCCAAAACTCCAGAGAAATTAGGATCGTTCGATCAAAATAGAAAAACTTCATCAACGACGGGTATCATGCACACCTTATTATTAATTAACCATAAATGAATTTGATTTAAAATTCAAAAGTTATTTTCTAAGTTATCGTTTTTGGAAAGATTATATTTTCCTGAAGTGGGGAATGTAAATCTCAAAAGTTTAGGATTACATGTGTTCCAACATAGGCTCCATCCAGGGATTGTGTATCCCTACAAGACGTGGAAAAATAGTATACCAAGTGCCTTTATTGGGTAAATGGAGTCATTATTGCATTTCTGGGAAACACCTTTAGGGATTAATCATACTGAGAAAAAATTGAACTTCAATCGAACTTATGAAAAGCTTCAAAACACGCCTAATCCTTGATCTCAAGTTAGTCTATTTAAAATTTCCCTTTCCTAAAATTGATTTTGGATTTTCTTAAGATAATCAAAATAACTTTAGCCGAAATATTAGATTTTGGTCGATTTCGTTCGCATCAAGGTTAAGTATAGGCTATTGTTTGAGTGGATTTATTGTTGATTTTAGTGGCTAGAAATGTTTTTTGTAGAAAACATTTTCTACAGCCATAAGGTTGTATAAAACTCTGTTGATAACACTTAATAACAACCCTCTTGCTATCAAAGTCTTGGTTTAAACATTAGAAGGTTGCCTACTAATTTCTAGATTAATTTTCCAACATCATACACTTGATTTGGATGGTTTAATTTTCATCTTTCATAGTCTCTTTACTGTTGATATAAATTTCCATACTGCTGCAATTTTGGGACAGAAAGATTTATTGTTGATTCCTCGTTGGTTTTGAGGCTTATATCATCATATATTGTCTTGTTTGGGAAGGAATAACATCGTTTTGTAGGTACACAACTTTGGAAAACATTCACCATATCCTAAGAATATTTTCCTAAACCTCATTCTCACCCTTAACCTTGACCTATAGGGGTACTCTTCAAACTCCTTTCTTCTCCCATCACAATCCCCCTAGGGTCACCCTGGAATCCTCCCTTGTGTTGGAATTTCCTTCACTAAAATGAGGGGGACATCTATTGAGGTGGAAATGATAGGTGTTACCATTTGTGTCACACACTTGGTGTTTGGGTTGGGATTTTCCCAAACTAAAATCTATGTGACAATATGTCCCAAAATAAATTCATATACCTTTTCAACCCTTCATTTTTGGCAACAAATTTATTCTTTATTTGAGATACAACTAAGTCAGAGTCCCATATAAATCACATGCACTTAATTTACCTATCAAGGGACAAATCCAATCCTATCATTAAGGCTTCATATTGTTATTGAATAAATCAGTGAATGCATACATAAATTAATCTCCCTAGATCCACCTGGATCTAGAACAAAACAAGACAGGGCATGACACTTTCTCTAGGTTTCTACCATTGAATTTACCACCAAAGAAGGAGTGTATGGCATACCTTTATATATCACTTCCCTTTATCTCTGTTGTCCCTGCTTCACTTCAGTGCTCTTGTGAGATCAGATCTGCAATGACACAAACCAACCAAAGTGAAAGCATCAATTATAGATTCAATGGAAATATAAACATGTGATCAAGGAGTCATGTAATAAAATACTAATGATTTTATGGGAAAGAAACATGTTGTTGTATCATATTAAGTAAAAGTGGAAGATACAACCAGATTTCCTTGATGCCGCAAGTTCCATTTCAATGGTCCTTTGTTCCAACACACACATACACTTTCTCCGATTTTGCATGAAGATAATCCACAAGGCTTGATGGACAAATGGAGGCCTCAAGCATCAATTGTATCAATATTCTTCACACAGTCTTCAGTCTATTCTTTGCTCAATCTTGCTTGACCTTGCTTAACCTTTTTCATGAGAAATCCATTATTATATAGGATAATATGAAGTGGTTACTAGGATCAGAATGATCCCACCAAATCAGAAAAACCAGTAAGATCACAACCATATGGACACCACCTTACATTATAGAAGATTCTCCTTCCAGAAACTTCATGAAACTTATTCATTTTCTTAGATTCAAGCGCCACCGCACCCTACCTATATAGTAGCATGCAGAAATCCATCAGGCTAGGCATAGAGCAGTCTGCAAAAATCCTTGATTTCTGCACTGTGTACCACTGTCAACCTGCGACATCATTCTAAAAATGTGCCTTGTAGGGGAAAAACTCAACTATTTTACTCATGTGAAAGATTTTTTTGGAAGCCTGAACACATGCCTATGGGGTCATCATCAGAGTGACCAAAATAATGTGTAATAGAATGCCCCCAAAAGTATGAGTTTGGAACATGTGACAGCCGAAATACTTTGTAAAATGTGTGTGTGTGTCAGAAACAAGGAGCACACCAATCAGGAACCTACAAACAAACAAGCATTTGCATAGAATTATACCATTTATGAGGTAGGATTTCCCATGATCATATTACAAGTGATTGAAATCATAAATGCAAGGCATAGCCACCAATTATACACTGTGGATCCATGTCATCAAAATTCTACATAGCCACCAGAAACACACCGTGGATCTATGTATTAGAAAGTGTAAATTCAGACATATCCACGAGACATACAAAGTGGATCTGTGTGTCAATTTAAATCATAAAAACTCCATCGCAACCTGGGCCAAAAAGATGAGATCCATTGTCGTCAATCCCATCATCTGTAAGTAAGAATCTATCCATGTGATTACAGGTGTTGAAGTCGAACATGGTAGAAACCACTTGATTACCGATCATTGATGAAAATTGTTAACAAGTGCAAGGTAAATCACCATTGATATCAATGAATCACAAGGTACCTTAGTACAATCCAACGAATGTGAATAAATGAGCTGAAGTCAAACAATCAATGAAATCTCTCGATCAGGGACCAATGATGTGAATCCACTGTCGACAGCGAAGAAACCTACCATTGAGGCATGCAGGCTCTAAGGTACTAAATGATTTCTAAGTCTTTTTCTCAGATGATGAGTTGAAATCGTCAAGAAAAATACTCATCACGGGAGGGCCTTGATGTATCCCCCATCAGTGACATGAAATAAGTAACAGATTAAGGATAGATCAAAGTATGAAAATGATTTGAAACTGACACAGGGAAGGTTTACATGGTAAGAAATGACAATGCAGATGGCCGACTCGAAGAAGGGCTTGTTTGGACTTCTCTTGAACATATGAATGACACGACACTAGTCTTGGTAGCATTGACTCAAAGACAACCCAAGATATGAATTTGATGAAGGATAGATGAGAGAAAAATGGATTTCCCAACCCAGATTCAAATGACGAAGGGGGTGTCATGTTCAAGAGAGACTAGTACTGCCACTAACACAGGTACAGAAACACATCTCTTTCCCAAATTTTCCCCCACCATTTCTGGCGAGTACCTCTTTATTTTTATGCAAGCTTGAGGAGGGTAAAATATGCTTGTAATGTAAGCTCATCCTTCGAACGCGTCCCTCGGAGTATTTTTAATGAACCCTAAGAAGGAGTGGTTTGGTCCCATGTGGGCCTTTTGATGTTTGTTTAACAAATCCAAAGACAAAAAGTTTGGGACGTTTTCATGTTTATAGAGTCTGATAAACACTTTAAAGAGAAATCTCTCAGTTCCTTTTTCATAAAATAGTTCGACAAGATCGAAAAAGTGATAAACTATCGCCCATCGAATGTTTTATTCAAATACTTTTACGAGCGTGAACAAAACAAGGTTGCTCGACAATCTTTTTCGTTTTTATGGAATGTGAAAAGAGCTTAAATGATACTCCATGTGTGTCACTTTTCGTGTTACCAAGACGAGTATGAAAGGATGAAAAAAGTATACTCGGTTGTGTTCCCATAAATTTTCGAGCACGAGAAGGAACGAAGAGTGACCTCGAGGTTTTACTAAAAAACCCTAAAAAGTATCGATATGCGTAACAAAGAAAAAACAAATTATGGAACAAAGATCCATACTCCGTTAATTAAGACTCTAGTCTTATTCTTGCAAGAAACAAGAAACTCATGAGACTATTTGTTTTGAGGGTTTATAACCAAACACTTTTATATAATAAATAAGAGTAAGAGTTATTTTTTACCATTTCATTTGTATTTGGTCAAGAATTTTTCTAAAACCCCCCTTTTCACCCCTTACTTCAGTGGGCAATTTTGAGGAGCACAGGTGATCAATCGATGAATGGTTTCTGTGAAAACAGTAAGTCCTTCATCTTCTTCCTTTTCAATGGTTTAAAATTTGTTTTTGGTGGTCAAAAAATGATTTTTTGGGTGATTTTTGGGCTGGTAGGAATGCGTTGGGGCCATCACAGGTGGTGAATATCGGGCCCTGAGGAAATAAATGATTTTCGTAGGTTCCTAATGGCTCACCTGCAGAAATCCCACACTGTAATTGAAGCTCAGTTGTGGTGGTCGAAAACCAAAATAGAAAAGCAAGAGTTGAACCAAAAATAAATTCAAAAAAGTTGGATAAGGGTGCTAATTGTCCTCTCTTACTTCCATGCAGGTGTTTGATTGCAAAAATGTTGGAATGGAGAGAACGTGAACATGAAGATGACGATTCTATGTATTTGAATGATCTAGGAACTATTGATGTTCTTCGACAATATGGCCTATTGAATTTTTTCAAAGTCCAAGGTATGAGAGCCCAATGAAGACTATTAGAGTACTTGGTCCATATGTGGGATGCAGAACATCAAGTATTTCACTTGGGTGTTCATTTCCTCTCCTTAGACATTGAGGATATATTACTTTCTGACGGGGCTATCCCATTGTGGGGAACATGTGACTCTGACAGGGGGTCGAGGTGGTGGCTTGTCGATGAGCGAGTATATCCATCGACACTATGAACCGAATGCCGAAAGGTGCAAAGGTAAAGTGGTTATCCGAGGCATGAGGGATCTGACTCTCAAAACCATCCTCTTTACCATGCATGGATGGCAGGAAGTGTGTCGCCGCACATGGAACTCTAGAGTTATTTTCAATATGTCATTGAATGTATGGAACCTCAAGTATTCAATTAGTGTGACGGTTTGCTCCAGAGTATGAAGACACAACTCACTAAAAGAAAGAGAAGAGACCTAAAGCAGTTTGGGTATGGGTCCATTTTGGTGTCTTTCTTCTTAGAAAGAGTCCCTCATTTGTGGCTATAGGTAGAGTGGGGAATACCAGCCCCACGAGACCCAAGAATGAAATGGTGGTGTGACCTTATGGATCGGCACGTAGCGGGCCCTATTATCAAGTACAATGACACATTTTTTGACTGGTTAAGGCCCCAAATATTGATGATTGATGATTATGCTTATGTCGGCCTGGAATTTCGGGGTGATCCCGACTTGGCTCTCCCCAAGGGATATCAGTGGGGAGATATAGGTAAGAAAGACATTTTTTTCTTTATAGTGTTTTATGTTTTTTTTTAGGATATTAGATGTTTTTTGTGTTTTCGATCTAAAGACTAATCAGAGACTTTTGACTATGCATATGTAGGGCCGCATCGACCTCCGGGCACATATTTAATTTGGAGGCGAGGAGAGGCATGTGTGGTAGTAGGGTGGGATGCCGACGACTACGAGGTGATGGAGCAGGACTTAGAAGGATTGACGGTAGGCATCCCCGACATGTCGATAGAGTAGGTCCCAAGGCATTATCAATTCCATACTATAGTAGTGTTCGGCTCACTTAGTCGGTTACTTTGTTGGGTAGCACAGGCAGTAGTGTGCTATCGTGAGCGACATCCATGATACTATTTCAAGCGACATCTGTGATGCTATTTTGTAGGAGCCATGGGCTCTATATTTTGATATTTTGGTCCTTGGATGGAAAATACTTTTTGTAAAACATTTTTATTATATATATATGAGGCTTCTACCAGCTTACTCACTTTTATATACAATGTGTAATGTGTGATTAGATTTATAAATGTCTCAAATGTCTGTCTAACACATAATTATCTAGAGCATCAATTAATGTATTTAAACATCTAGGAATGTGTTGATATTCAATATAATCAAAATAACTTTCCAAGAGGGGAATTCATAGATATAGCCGTAACAAAGTAGGACTTCGGATAGTGTATACATTACTTAACTGGAGTACTACTAGCTGGGAATCAAGTCCTACAATGAAGTGATGAATCCCATGTGAGATAACATTGGTCAATAATTTAATGACTGTTCTATATTCTGCGATATTATTGGTTTCACGACCGATGAAAACACCTTGTAAATTGATAAGTTCGTTGGTGGGTGCATAGATTTACCAAGTAGAAGAAGCTAGGTTTTGAGTACTACGGCTAGCACCATCGATGAATCCAATATAGGGTAGATAAGACATTGACATATGGAAACCAAGCACAACACAAGGTAAGCAGTTGGGGGTCGAAACCAAATAATTAAAAACACACAAAAGTAACACACAAGAGTATGGTATGGTAAAAGTACAAGCACTCATGCAGAGACAGTATAAGCATAGTACTTCTTCAAGTAAATACCATTTCTGGGTTCAGTCAAAGGAATGCCATCATAATCTACTAACTCGTAAGCTCCCTTCTCTAACACTCATTTGACAATATACGGACCACGCCACATAGCTTCAAATTTTCTGGCTCCTAGCAGATCACGATCTTGTTCATAGAGGAGAACTAGACCTCCCTCAAAGAAAACACGTGGATTGACATGTTTGTCATATTGGGATTTTATGCGTTTCTTCTGGGTTTCAATAACTAGGGTGGAATCACAAAGGGTCTCATATAATTGCATAAGATACAATAGACATTTCTCTTCGACAGAGGTGCTTGGGAGAAGTTCAACGTCTAGCTTTAAGGATGGTATTTCACATTCAATTGAGAGAACAGATTCAATGTTGTAGACTAGTTGAAAAGGGGTATATCCCGTAGCAGACTTCACAGACGTCTGATAGGCCCATAATGCTGAAAACAACATTGTGTGCCAGGTGGTCTTATGGATTCCTATTATCCGACGAAGCATAGTGATAAGGATTTTATTTATTGCTTCAACTTGGCCATTGGCCTATGGATAGTAGAGGGTTGAGTTTTCATGTCGAAGACCCAACTTGTCAGTAAGTTCAGACATCACAAAGTTTTGAAAATGGCTACCGTGATCAGTAATGATAGCTTGCAAGATCTCGAATCGAGTAATAATATGATTAAATATGAAAAGGGATGTAACTTTTCCCGATATTTTTGAAAGTAGGCATCGCCTCAGCCCATTTTGTGAAATAATCCATGGCTACAATAATGTATCCATGCCCCCTGGTTGAGCGAGGGTTACAGTTCATGAAATCAATGCCCCATTTTGTGAAAGGTCCAACAAAAACTACAGGGTGTAAGGGAGCGGGTGTGATCTTATCTTGTTGTTGTATGCTTGGCAAGCATGACATTTTTAGATGGCAATAATACAATCTTTGAATAAAGAAGGACAAAAATACCCTGCTCGTAATATCTTCTAGGTAGTGGCATACCCAGACATGTGACCACCACATGATCTAAAGTGGCAGTCATTCAAATATTTCTCATCTTCATCATAGGTGAGACATCATCAAAAAATAGAGTCAACCCCATGGCAATAAAGAGTGTCACTGAGGATAATGTACTGAAGGGCTTGGTAACGTATGCGACGATGGTCAGTGCTAGACAAATCAAGCTAGAAAGTTTGAGTTTGGAGATAGATAATGATATCACCATACCAAAGGTCATTAGAACTGATCAGAAAAAGGGATTCGTCGGGTAAAGAATCCTCTGCTACATTCTCTGTCTCAGTGTAGGGAAGGTTACATATCAATTCGACAAACACCAAGGATTTCTTATACTTAGCGCATTCGAATTCTAAGTCAAACTCCTAGAGAATTACTATCCATTTGGAGTATTTCCCCCCTAGAAATTGGTGTGTAAGAATGTGTTGCATGGGGTTGCAATTGAAAATTACAGTGGTCTTGCATAGTAAGATATAGTGACGAAAACGTTGGACAGCTTGAACAACTGCCAAGGCCAGTTTTTCAACATGTAAGTATTTGGCTTCGGTAGTCATGAGACTCTGACTCAAATAATAAATGACATGTTCATCGTGTGAATCATCTTCTTGGACTAGAACCATGGTGATGGTAGAGTCCGAAGAAACGAGATAATGGAAGTAATATCGACTATAATTGGGTGGGAAAAGTAATGGGGTACGGATTAAAGTTAGTTTCAAAGCTTCAAAATATTTGTTGGCAGTGGAATCCCATACGAACTCAGAACCTTTCTTTATCAGTCAAGTAAATATGAGCATTAATTGAGAATAGTTTGGGATGAAACGACGTAAAAATTTTGCCTTCCCTTGCAAACTTTGAAGCTGGAGAAGTGAAGAAGGAGGAGGGAGATTGAGGATCGCCTCAACCTTCAAAGGATAGACCCTAATCCCCTGGTGTGACATGATAAAATCTAGAAGTCGGTCGAATTGCACACAAAAAACACATTTGTGTGGGTTTAAGCATATACGATAGAACCGACAATGAAGGAAAATTGCTCGAAGGTGTGCCGGATGATCACCGCGATGCATGGAATGCATTGGTAGGTCATTGAGATATGGTTGTACAATGTGCTTAATATCGTGAAAATCATAAGACATGGCATGTTGAAAAGTCGCACCGACGTTCTTTAAACTAAAGGGTAGTTTCCAGTAGGCAAAGGTGCCCCAAGGAAAAATAAAAGTGGTTTTGTGTTGATCCGCGGGAAAATGTTGATTTGATTATAGCCAGAGAAACCATCCATTAAAGAGAAGATTTCACTCCCAAAGCAATCGTCAATGATATGGTCAACGAAGAGGGTGGGAAAGTTGTCTTTAGGAAAAGATTGATTTATATCCCTATAATCGATGCAGACAAAGATCGTACCTTGTTTCTTGTTAACTAGAATGAGATTGGATATCCAATCAGTTAAAGCCATCGAATAAATAAAGCCATATTTAAGAAGTTTTTCGACCTCAAGCTTAATAGCAATTGATTTACGAGGGTGGACTGGACAAAGTCTCTGCCGGATGGGTCTAGCACCCAGGTACATCTTGATTTCGTGTACAACAATATCAGGGTCAATACCTGACATTTCCTCATAGCTCCAAGTGAAGATGTCATGAAACTCTTGGAAAATTGATTTATAAGCGACAACCTCGTCAGTAGAGCATGAAGCTCAGATGTGAACATTTTCAACAACTCCAGGTTTAATGGATATGTCTATGGGGATGGTGGGTGAAATATTACTTAAGTTCCCTTCATATAACACGTTGTGTGATGTCTCGAGAACAAAGGAAATGACAAAAATGGTCGATGGGGTCGATATCCATTGGTAACTCTCGATGGTGTGTTGTTCGAGGAAGAGAATGGAACGATGGTGTCCATCATCCCAAGGGGTATCTTCCATCGATATAACTGACATAATCATCTTGTCCATGGGAAAAACAGTGTGGAACAGGTTAGGAGATGAATCACCAAGAGAGGGGGTGAAAGGGGTTGCCGATTGAATGGCATGATAGGCAGATTCAACTGGACGTAAAGGCATTTGGTCATCATAGTGAAGATAATCACCAGGTTCGGGTATGATCCATGGGTCAGAAGACGGGTGAGTTTGGAGAACCGAGGTGGAAATCATGTTGATCAAGGCAGCCAAAGGAGGTGGAACATTGGGAGGTGGGATCAAGAATGTGCCCATCAGATTGGAATCTTTAAGTAGGCCCACATCAACATTCTCATACCCAGGAGGTGTCTTCATGATAAAAGAGATGTTGCTAGTACGGGTGTCAGATTTGAAAAAGGATAGCTGGTCAACAGTGATGACCTTTCCCTAATGTGGAAAACGTAAAACATGGAAAAGGGTAGACACAAAGGCGTGTATCGTATCAATCCAGTTGTGGCCAAGTAAGAGGTTATAATCGAGAGGTGCATCAAAGACCTCAACTTCAACGTTGACCGATTTTCCTTCCAATGTAATAGACAACGAAGGAAGTACACCATAGGGTTTAAATCCATAGCCATTGAAGGCTTTAAGCATGTTATGTGATTCAGTAAGAGGAGCAGAGTCGATGGCTTTCCAATAGGCAATAGACATTACACACATGGAGGCACCCTCATCAATAACATTCCTACATATGTTCTTGTTGAAGACAACAACTTGTATTTGGAATGCTAGTTGAGGGGGGAGTCTTGGAATGTGATATTAAATGTAAAAAAATATCAAATTTGTATCCATAGGATCAATTCCACTGATAGCCTTTAGCAGTGCCTTCCATTGAGCAGGGAAACTTTGGAGGACTTCGAGAGCCGAAATCCCAGAAGGTGCTTGCACTAGATCTTCTACAATACTGTAGTTCTGAGAAGCACATGCATGAGGGTTGAAGGAGGACTTTCAAACAACACCCTTTGGGGGAGGGCGAAGAACTGTATCGAGACTCGGTCTTTCAAGATGAAGAGGACCATTGGGAGGTTAAGTTGAAGGAGGTTTTTGAACCAATGAAGGTGGTATATCGTCAACCTTCTCCTTTGAGGAAGAATAATCTTTCGCTCGAGTGGTTAATGTAACGTCATTCTTTCTGGAATCACCAGTACACATGAGTACATAAGAAGTAGTGGAGGGAGAGGGTTGTTCATGGATGACTAGTTGGGCCTGATATTGAGAAGGGAAATGTTGAGACAAAACAACAGGTGTGGGAGGTTTCGTAGTCCCTTGGAGGAACTTAGTAACCTCGGCCCATCTTGGACAATATTTCGTATAGTGATTGTCACCACAGATAAGGCAAGGGTATCAGGGTTTGCGCTTATCCTTATCATCAATAGGTTGGGTTTTGGTTTTCTAGGACTGAGGGTTATTTTTGTCCTCTTTATTCTTACCCTTCCCTTTTTTAGATTTATTCTTTCCGGTAGGGGTAGATTGAATAGAGTTAACCTCAGAGGTTTTTCCAATGGGAGGAATAGGAGACGGAGCATTTTGAACATTAGAAGTATTAGAATTTGTGTTGGTGGGAGAGTATTGCGTATTTTTAGGTTGAGCATGGAAAGTTTCAATCACATCGTCAGCCGCATGGGAAGCAGTAGGGGTAGTTGAAGTAGTGGTAGTATAAGTGTGAGGTGCATCAGGGAGTAATCCGTAAAGAGTACCTGTCTGTGAATAAACGAAGTCGAGGTACTGAGTGCGACTGATAGCCTTTTCCTTAGTGACAACTCCACCCATGGAAATATCACGAGAGATATTATTCACGAATGATTTCGTGAACCACTCTGCCAATAACTGATTGGGAAGATCGATTTTGATCAAACATCATCTTCATCTCCACTCAAGAATGTGATCAGAGATGTGAGTGGCTTTAGTTTTTTTGAAGGAACTCAGGATCTCGGTTCCTATTTCATAACAAATCAGTAGTTGGTAGTGTTTAAGGAAATCCATGGAGAGGGTATTAAAGTTAGTGTGGAAACCTCATGGTAGTTCTATATACCACTTTGCAGCTAAACCCATGAGAGTTTGTTGGAAGAATCGCAACCGAATGGAATCATCCATCAAAGAGTTGGATGAACACCAAAGGTGGAAAATCATGACATGGTTGTTTGGATCCTCTCCCGATTTACCATCAAATTTTGGGATGTCGGACTCTAATTTGGCCGGTATAACGGGGAAGTGGAGAGAATGTAAGATAGGATCATTCAATATTCTAAACAAATCAGGTATATACAAGGTGGATTAAAAAGGTAATTGTTTATTCACAGGAGGATACTGGTAAATTTGGGGAGGGAGTCATGTCGGTAGACCAGTAATACCATAAGTAGCTTGCATGTGAGGTGGAGGTCCTAACAGATTTGGGCATGTGTGTGGAGGCAGGTAGGCCACAAGGTTGTACTGATTGAGGATGGTCCCTTGGGGAGGGACACTAGGTTGAAAGTTTGAACCCCAAATGGGATTGGAAGAATCAAGGTATGAATAGCCCGAACTAGGGGGTATAAAAGAGAAAACCTAAGGTTTTTACCCCCCAGACGATTGTGGATTCCCTTGAATAAGAAGATTCCAATACTGGGCTAATGATTCGGGGATGTTTTTTTCATACTCTGGATTATACTATGGATTATATCCTCCGAGTAGGGATTGTCCTCCAGGTGAGGATGATGCCCCAATTTGGGTTTGACCTCCAAATTGAGTTTCCCCCCCTAGGTTATACTATCCCCCAATAGGAATCTAATAACCATAAGTGAATAATAGAGTAGAAATTTCAAAGGTAGTAGAGCCACTGGGTTTGAATCCTCCTATAAAAGGTGGATTAGACCCTCCAGAGAGGAACTGGGATGGTGTCAGAATAGAACCGGAAGCAACATTATACCCAAGAGGAGTAAAGACTCCAGAAGATCGAGATGGAACTTGGGTAGGAATGGGGATAGAAGAATTCAAGGCATTATACCCAAGAGGGAGTGATGGGATTTGTCTAGATGAATGTGGTGTACCAATAGGAGGTTGTCTAGCCACCGTGTTCCCGGTGGGAATAATCATAGTGTTTGGGACCATCGTGGAATGGGACTGTTGAAGAGGGATAGTTGAGCTAAGACCATCCTCTGAACCAACAAAGAAATAACAAGTTGTACTATTAAAATGATCTAAAGGTATCATAAATGTAGTATATGTTTCAGGTGGTTCATAAATGACAGGTGTCTCAGCATCTACCTCTGAGCCGGGAGGGTTTCGTCTAGAAGTTGGAGTTTGAGATATGTCAGTGGTCCAAAAAGGATCCTAGTTTTCAAGGCCAGCAAGGACTTAAGTTGGTATTCCATAAGTGTCAACAACAAGTTCTCCAGACTATTTGAGTCGAAGAATATGTCTCTCATATCCAGGAGGTAAGCGAAAAGCATCCAAAGAATCGGAAATGATTCGAAAACTTTGTAAAGAGTCAGTTCTCTCCGCTTGTGAAGGTATGTGGTCCTGGATCTCACTCTGTTGAGGAGATTCATTTGGTGTATTAGGGAGAAAGGGTTGGGAAACTTCCGGATCTTCTGAAGGTAGTCCTTGCATCCTACGTGAACGACATGGAGGGTCAATGTTGGCCGAATCGAACATTTTACAGAAAAAATCTATGGCCAACTATGTAAACAAACAACACTCGTTAGTAGAATATAGGGATCAAAACCAAGCAAACAAAACCTTCTTGTTCTGAAGTCACTAGTTGGTGATGAAATACAACGTCGTGAAGTTAAGACAAGAAGGGGTTGGTCTGGGGTGGAAAAGTTACATTGAGGACCTGCTTAATGGACTTACACCCTGGTGCATGCTCCCACACATAATCGTGGGTATACCCTCCAAGGAGCCCGAGTGAGTCTGGCCAACGTCGATTCCAGGTACCATGAGGACTTGCCCCTCCATAGTCACCTTGTGTAATACCCTAAGAATATAGGTAACTAAGGTTACCAAAAACAACAATGATTCCTGGGGGGACAGTCGACAACCCGATCCATGTGCAAGGGTAGGGTATCTAGCCCAAAATCAAATTGAGAGGATTCCACTCATAATTGTGGGTATATATTCAAGTGACCCCCATAATACGTGCAATCTCTACACCGAGACCAACAAAGCAGGGTGAGTAACTCTGTTAATCTCAATACGACTTCAGGTTTGACCCTTGTGTTAGAATAGCTTCCCAGAACAAAATGTTGCAAATGGAATTTTACACTCCCAATCACAAGATGATATTGTGTGTTTTTTTCTTTGGAGAGTGTGTCTCACTGCCTATTCCAAAGCTCTAGCCTAGCTAATGTTGGTGTAAAAGATCCCTAGAAAAAATTACTAGTTAAATTTTAGATTTTCACAATATTTTTAAAAGTTGTTGTTACTCAAGAGGGAGACGGGAATGAAACCGATGTTGTGTAAGAACTTCACCCAACGATATTAAAATAGAAATGAATGATGAAAATTTCCATACAATGAATTCTATCTACAGTAGGAAGAAGGTGTTTTCAGAATGATGCAAGCTACGAAATACACTTCATTTTTCTTTAAATGAACACAATTTCAAACAACCAATGAACAATGAAGTTCTTCAATGTTCTCTTCTCTTAAATGCAATAAATTTTCTTATGTATGTTTATTAAAACAAATGGATTACTTCATTTTTTTCCTTTCTAAGACCAGACCAAGGGCATGGCAAAGAAAAGACAAGAAATCCAAGAAAATGTATACCTTCAACAAGCACCCAAATCAAACTTTCAATGAAGACAAAAAATAAAAATAAAAAATGACGAGAAAGTATTTCCTCAAATGCAAATGAAGAGACAACTTATCAATCATCAATAAATCCAGAATACGTAATCAATCCAAAATTTCAAATCCAATCCAAGATTTTTAATCAAACATGCACTCAGATACAAGCTCAGAGATTATACCCTTGTGGTTAAAAATAAAAAATGGAAACTGGAAAATGACTAAGAAAGGTGTTCAATCTCTGAAAACCAATCAACAGCAAGTCAAATGTTCAGAAAAAAGTCATATGTTGGAATTAAAAATCCTTTCCAGTTGGTTAAATAAAAAGTTGGGCATCAACAGAAGTTAAGACCCAACTCAAAAAATTTCACAGACGCCGCTGCAGGCTGATAGCATATCACATTGCGGAAATTAATGGTTTTCGAAGGCCAGAAATGGATAGGGTGTGGAAATCCCACACTGAAGAAAACAACCAGGGTGTGGAAATTGGAGGTTTTTGCAGGCTATGTATAAGGTACAGTGCGGAGGTGTTTGCAAATCAAGAAATTTTGAGAAAAAGGGAAAAGGATCTAAGTGGATTTTTAAATCCAGAGAGTCTGAATGGATCTCCCACAGACTCAGAGACTGATTTCAAGTGAAAAGAATAGGTAAAGAGAAAATGGCCAACAGAAAACCACAATCAATTCATATCCCCAGTGGAGTCGCCAATTTTGTTATTGGATAAATTGGTGAATGCGGACATAAACTAATCTCCCTAGATCCACCTGGATCTAGAACAAAACAAGATAGGGCATGATGCTTTCTCTAGGTTGCTACCATTGAATTTACCATCAAAGAAGGAGTGTATGACATACCTTTATATATCGCTTCCCTTTATCTCTGTTGTCCCTGCTTCGCTCTGGTGCTCTTGTGAGATCAGATCTGCAATGACACAAACCAACCAAAGTGAAAGAAACAATTATATATTGAATGGAAACCTAAACATGTGATCAAGGAGTCATGTAATAAAATACTAATGATTTTACGGGAAATAAACATGTCATTGTATGATATTAAGTAACAGTGGAAGATACAACTGGATTTCCTTGATGTCGCAAGTTCCCTTTCGGTGGTCCTTTGTTCCAACACACACATACACTTGCTCTGAATTTGCATGAAGATAATCCACAAGGCTTGATGGACAAATGGAGGCCTCAAGCATCAATTGTATCAGGATTCTTCACACAGTCTTCAATCTATTCTTTGCTCAATATTGCTTGACCTTGCTTAACCTTTTTCATGAGAAATCCATGCTTAACCTTTTTCATGAGAAATCCATTATTATATAGGAGAATATGAAGTGGTTACTAGGATGAGAATGATCCAACCAAATCATAAAATCTAGTAAGATCACAACCATACGGACACCACCTCACATTCTAGAAGATTCTCCTTCTAGAAACTTCATGAAACTTCTTTCTTTTCTTAGCTTCAAGCACCACCGCACCCTACCTATATAGAATCATGCGAAAATCTAGCAGGACAAGCATAGAGCAGCCTATGAAAATACTTGTTTTTCGCACTATGTACCATTGTCATCCTGCTGCGTCATTCTAAAAATGTGCCTTGTAGGGGAAGAACTCATCTATTTTCCTCATGTGAAAGATTGTTTTGAAAGCATGAACACATGCCTATGGGGTCATCATCAGAGTGACCAAAATAATGTGTAAAAATTCTCAGAAATGTTATTCATACTATCAAATTCAAGTCTATAAGAGAAAAAGGTGGCCTCATGCAAAGGATCGATAAGAACAATGTCAGTGTCAAACCCCAATCTAGAATGAGAACCATCAAATTCCAAAGTCCAAACATCAGTAGTTCCTTGACATTATTCCTTTTGAGATATAGAGTTGGCTAAGACACATAAGTTACCAACCCCTTCGGTACCTGAATTCATTCATAGGTTTTTGAGGGTATTCAACTTGATATCTCACAACAGGTTCCCTATATAAGGTAACA
>ML835959.1:54694-65828 GCA_009831015.1 Picea engelmannii | reverse complement strand
TTGTGCGCCATGACATTGAAAAGCGCCAAACCCCGACAAGAATTAAGACTGTGGTCTTGTGAACGTTGTGGTCGTATTGACCAGGACTTAGCCCGGAAAGCCAATATGCTAGGAGCACATCGGGGATCGGAGGATCGGGAGTTCCGGGTACATGTGCACCTCGGCACCGCAAACTCCAAAACCCCGACGAGAAGCTGTCGTATGGTCATATAGGAACCGGTCGTGTGGATCAAAGGCTTAGCCAAGTGGGGCTGAGGCAACCAAGGAGTGAATCACAGATCGGAGATCGGTGATTGAAATTGCCAAGATATCGTGGGTGTCAAAACCTTGATAGAAGGAACCCCGAATCCCGATATAGAACCAGGGATTGGCATTTCGCTAATACAGGTTTGTGGAGATTTCTCATGTATGGGAGATTAACCCAATTTTTTTTCTTTATTATGATAGTGGGTGTGTTACAGAAAGGTTGATACAAAACAATAGGTGTGGGAGGTTTCACAGTCCCTTGGAGGAACTTAGTAACCTCGGCCTGTCTTGGACAATATTTCGTATAGTGATTGTCACCACAGATAAGGCAAGGGTATCGGGGTTTGCGCTTATCCTTATCATCAACAGGTTGGGTTTTGGTTTTCTAAGAATGAGGGTTATTTTTGTCCTCTTTATTCTTACCCTTCCCTTTTTTAGATTTATTCTTTCCGGTAGGGGTAGATTGAAAAGAGTTAACCTCAGAGGTTTTTCCAATGGGAGGAATAGGAGAAGGAGGATTTTGAACATTAGAAGTATTAGACTTTGTGTTGGTGGGAGAGTATTGCGTATTTTGAGGTTGAGCATGGAAAGTTCAATCACATCCTCAGCCGCATGGGAAGCAGTAGGGGTAGTTGAAGTAGCGGTAGTAGAAGTGTGAGGTGCATCAGGGAGTAAGTCGTAAAGAGTATCCGTCTATGAATAAACGAGGTCGAGGTACTGAGTGCGACTGATAGCCTTTTCCTTAGTTACAACTCCACCCATGGAAATATCACAAGAGACATTATTCATGAATGATTTCGTGAACCACTCTGCCAATAACTGATTGGGAAGATCGATTTTGATCAAATGTCGTCTTCATCTCCACTCAAGAATGTGATCAGAGATGTGAGTGGCTTTAGTTTTTTTGAAGGAACTCAAGATCTCGGTTCCTGTTTCATAACAAATCAGTAATTGGTAGTGTTTAAGTAAATCCATGGAGAGGGTATTAAAGTTAGTGAGGAAACCTCATGGTAGTTCTATATACCACTTTGCAGCTAAACCCATGAGAGTTTGTTGGAAGATTCGTAACCGAATGGAATCATCCATCAAAGAGTTGGATGAACACCTGTTAGTGACATTTCTTGTAAAGGGGGTAAAAAGTGAAAGAATGGGCTAAAAACCCACTTGCCCTAAGTTTGGATGAAAAGTGTGCTTGTGATTAAGCGGCAAGCAATCTTGGACGACAGAGATTCGCGCGCCCGGATCAATGGTGCACATAGGATTCTGGAGCCCCCCCTCCCTTTTACCTTTAAGCGGAGGGGGGGGGGGGGGNGAGGATGCATCTCTCCGACGGCTGCGATTAGAGCACCCAAATCAACGGCGCATATGAAATCCAGATGTCCTCTGCCTTTTTGCGTTTAATTAACGTGGGCCCCCCTTTCTTGTCGTATCATCTTGCCATCTGTTCTCCACCTGACCGTGCGATCGCTTTCCCATCTCATCATCAACTCACTACCTGCCATGTGTCCTGCCCCTTTCCATGTCAGCCTCCCATTAAAGCATGCCCATTATATCTCATCTCTTGCTCCCTCCTCTTATTTCCTTCCGCCATGTGTCTTCCCCTGCCGCCTCTCTCACACCTCATTGCTTCTTAATTCACCCCCACGGTTTTGGTGCCACCACTCCCATTATGTGCCCCACCCTTCGCGCTGGCCTCCACACATATTCATCGGGCCGTTCAGTTAATCCAAGTGGAAGCACGAGGGGTCTTCCACGTCCCAAAGGTGCCAAGTCGGTTGGGTCATCCTCAATCCCAATGAAGCAGTTATTAAGGTAGTTGGTGGTGGTTAGACATCATCATCATCTCCATCATCTCAGCGACGAATTAAGAGCACGTCGATTCACCTACGGAACGGTCAGATGTCCGATTGCGTCTGCCATAGGTGCACGATCACCCAGAGACTGCAGGTGCAGATTGTCAGAAGCCATGCAGATGCAAAGCTCTTAATGCAACATCTCGATTTTGTTGTTGTTGTTGTTTTGAGTATATGTAGGTGTTTTCACCATTTTTGTATCTATCGATGGTAGAGCGGAGCTCCTGACTGTAATGTTTTAACAACCATTCTAGTTCTCTGGTTGTGCATCTATATTTGAGATTTCTTGTTTTATGAAAAACAGTTTTCCTACTTCACCTATGTTTTCGTCTCATGCCAGAGAGTTCATGATCGAATGATTCACATGAATTGTTGCAGTTATGTTATGATAAAGGATTTGTTGTTGCATTATTGTTTTCTCTGGTCTTCTGCGTTTGAATGTAAGAAGATCTTGCCTTTGGACATTTTCTTCTCACAGTCTGATAGGAGCCTGATGTTTATAACAGACCCTTGCACTCTTCTTATACAAGTCTTCCCCCTACTCACCCTTATTACAACTCATTGTTTGAAGTTTATCTAATACCTCACTTTCCCATGCATGCCTGGCCTATTTTCATAGTTGAAATGATGTTGTCCTGACTTTGCCTCCATTTGATCATCCATTTTATAAACAAATCGTGACATTAAACTGATGGGTGTCGGGCTCTGCTCCTGCTGCAATCCAGGAGTGACTTCCGACGCTAACAACACCAAAGGTGGAAAATCATGACATGGTTGTTTGGATCCTCTCCCGATTTACCATCAAATTTTGGGATGTCAGACGCTAATTTGACCGGTATAACGGGCAAGTGGGGAGAATGTAAGATAGGATCATTCAAGATTCTAAACAAATTAGGTAGATCCAAGGTGGCTAAAAAAGGTAATTGTTTATTCACAGGAGGATACTGGTAAATTTGGGGAGGGAGTCATGTCGGTAGACCAGTAAGACCATAAGTAGCTTGCATGTGAGGTGGAGGTCCTAACAGATTTGGGCATGTGTGTGGAGGCAGGTAGGCCACAAGGTTGTACTGATTGGGGATGGTCCCTTGGGGAGGGACACTAGGTTGAACGTTTAAACCCCAAATGGGATTGGAAGAATCAAGGTATGACTGGCCCGAACTAGGGGGTATAAAAGAGCTAACTTAAGGTTTTTCCCCCACAGACGATTGTGGATTCCCTTGAATAAGAAGATTCCAATACTGGGCTAGTGATTCGAGGATGTTTTGTTCATACTCTGGATTATACTGTGGATTATATCCTCCGAGTAGGGATTGTCCTCCAGGTGAGGATGATGCCCCAATTTGGGTTTGACCTCCAAATTGAGTTTCCCCCCTAGGTTATACTATCCTCCAATAGGAATCTGATAACCATAAGTGAATAATAGAGTAGAAATTCCAAAGGTAGTAGAGCCACTGGGTCTGAATCCTCCTATAAAAGGTGGATTAGACCCTCCAGAGATGAACTAGGATGGTGTCGGAATAGAACTGGAAGCAACATTATACCTAGGAGGAGTAAAGACTCCAGAATCTTGAGATGGAACTTGGGTAGGAATGGGGATAGAAGAATTCAAGGCATTATACCCAAGAGGGAGTGATGGGATTTGTCTAGATGAATGCGGTGTACCAATAGGAGGTTGGCTAGCCACCATGTTCCCAGTGGGGATAATCATAGTGTTTGGGACCATCGTGGAATGGGCCTATTGAAGAGGGATAGTTGAGCTAAGACCATCCTCTGAACCAACAAAGAAATAACAAGTTGTACTGTTAAAATGATCTAAAGGTATCATAAATGTAGTATATGTTTCAGGTGGTTCAGAAATGATAGGTGTCTCAGCATCTGCCTCTAAGCCGAGAGGGTTTCGTCTAGAATTTGGAGTTTGAGATATGTCAGTGGTCCAAAAAGGATCCTAGTTTTCAAGGCCAGCAAGGACTTCAGTTGGTATTCCAGAAGTGTCAACAACAAGTTCTCCAGACGATTTGAGTCGAAGAATATGTCTCTCGTATCCAGGAGGTAAGCGGAAAGCATCCAAAGAATTGGAAATGATTCGAAAACTTTGTAAAGAGTCAGTTCTCTCCACTTGTGAAGGTATGTGGTCCTGGATCTCACTTTGTTGAGGAGAGTCATCCGGTGGATTAGGGAGCAAGGGTTGGGAAAATTCCAGATCTTCTGAAGGTAGTCCTTGCATCCTACGTGAATGACATGGAGGGTCAATGTTGGCCGAATCGAACATTTTACAGAAAAAATCTATGGCCAACTATGTAAATAAACAACACTCGTTAGTAGAATATAGGGATCAAAACCAAGCAAACAAAACGTTCTTTTTCTGAAGTCACTAGTTGGTGATGAAATACAACGTCACGAAGTTAAGACAAGAAGGGGTTGGTCTGGGGTGGAAAATTTACGTTGAGGACCTGCTTAATGGACTTACGCCCTAGTGCATGCTCCCACACATAATCGTGGGTATACCCTCCAAGGAGCCCGAGTGAGTCTGGCCAATGTCAATTCTAGGTATTGTGAGGACTTTCCCCTCCATAGTCACCTTGTGTAATACCCTAAGAATATAGGTAACTAAGGTTACCAAAAATAACAATGATTCCTGGGGGGACAGTCGATAACCCGATCCATGTGCAAGGGTAGGGTATCTAGCCCAAAATCAAATTGAGAGGCTTCCACTCATAATTGTGGGTATAGCTTCAAGCGACCCCCATAATATGTGCAATCTCTACACCGAGACCAACAAAGCAGGGTGAGTAACTCTGTTAATCTCAATGTGACTTCAGGTTTGACCCTTGTGTTAGAAGGGCTTCCCAGAACAAAATGTTTCAAATGCAATTTTACACTCCCTATCAGAAGATGATATTGTGTGTTTTTTTCTTTGGAGAGTGTGTCTCACTGCCTATTCCAAAGCTCTAGCCTAGCTAATGTTGGTGTAAAAGAGCCCTAGAAAAAATTACTAGTTAAATTTTAGATTTTCGCAATATTTTAAAAATTTGTTGTTACTCAAGAGGGAGACATGAATGAAACTGATGTTGTGTAAGAACTTCACCCAACGATATGCAAATAGAAATGAATGATGAAAATTTTCATACAAAGAATTCTATCTACAGTAGGGAGAAGGTGTTTTCAAAATGATGCAAGCTACGAAATACACTTCATTTTTCTTTAAATGAACACAATTTCAAACAACCAATGAACAATGAAGTTCTTCAATGTTCTCTTCTCTTAAATGCAATAAATTTTATTATGTATGTTTATTAAAACAAATGGATAACTTCAATTTTTTCCTTTCTAAGACCAGACCAAGGGCATGGAAAAGAAAACACAAGAAATCCAAGAAAATGTATACCTTCAACAAGCACCCAAATCGAACTTTCAATGAAGACAAAAATTAAAAATAAAAAATGATGAGAAAGTATTTCCTCAAATGCAAATGAAGAGACAACTTATCAATCATCAAGAAATCCAGAATACGTAATCAATCCAAAATTTCAAATCCAATCCAAGATTTTTAATCAAACATGCACTCAGATACAAGCTCAGAGATTATACCCTTGTGGTTAAAAATAAAAAATGGAAGCTGGAAAATGACTAAGAGAGGTGTTCGATCTCCGAAAACCAATCAAGAGCAAGTCAAATGTTCAGAAAAAAGTCATATGTTGGCATTAAAAATCCTTTCCAGTTGGTTAAATAAAAAATTGGGCATCAACAGAAGTTAAGACCCAACTCAAAAAATTTCACAGACGTCGTTGCAGGCTGATAGCATATCACAGTGCGGAAATTAATGGTTTCCAAAGGCCAGAAATGGATAGGGTGTGGAAATCCCACACTGAAGAAAACAACCAGGGTGCGGAAATTGGAGGTTTTTGCAGGCTATGTATAAGGGACAGTGCGGAGGTGTTTGCAAATCAAGAAATTTTGAGAAAAAGGGAAAATGATCTAAATGGATTTTTAAATCCAGAGAGTCTGAATGGATCTCCCACAGACTCAGAGACTAATTTCAAGTGAAAAGAATAGGTAAAGAGAAAATGGCCAATAAAAAACCACAATCAATTCATATCCCCAGTGGAGTCACCAATTTTGTTATTGGATAAATTGGTGAATGCGGACATAAACTAATCTCCCTAGATCCACCTGGATCTAGAACAAAACAAGACAGGGCATGATGCTTTCTCTAGGTTGCTACCATTGAATTTACCACCAAAGAAGGAGTGTATGACATACCTTTATATATCGCTTCCCTTTATCTATGTTGTCCCTGCTTCGCTCTAGTTCTCTTGTGAGATCAGATCTGCAATGACACAAACCAACCAAAGTGAAAGAAACAATTATATATTCAATGGAAACCTAAACATGTGATCAAGGAGTCATGTAATAAAATACTAATGATTTTACGGGAAAGAAACATGCCATTGTATCATATTAAGTAACAGTGGAAGATACAACTGGATTACCTTGATGTCGCAAGTTCCCTTTCAGTGGTCCTTTGTTCCAACACACACATACACTTGCTCTGAATTTGCATGAAGATAATCCACAAGACTTGATGGACAAATGGAGGCCTCAAGCATCAATTGTATCAGGATTCTTCACACAGTCTTCAATCTATTCTTTGCTCAATATTGCTTGACCTTGCTTAACCTTTTTCATGAGAAATCCATTATTATATAGGAGAGAATGAAGTGGTTACTAGGATGAGAATGATCCAACCAAATCATAAAATCTAGTAAGATCACAACCATACGGACACCACCTCACATTCTAGAAGATTCTCCTTCTAGAAACTTCATGAAACTTCTTTCTTTTCTTAGCTTCAAGCACCACCGCACCCTACCTATATAGAATCATGCGAAAATCTAGCAGGACAAGCATAGAGCAGCCTATGAAAATACTTGTTTTTCGCACTATGTACCATTGTCATCCTGCTGCGTCATTCTAAAAATGTGCCTTGTAGGGGAAGAACTCATCTATTTTCCTCATGTGAAAGATTGTTTTGAAAGCATGAACACATGCCTATGGGGTCATCATCAGAGTGACCAAAATAATGTGTAAAAATTCTCAGAAATGTTATTCATACTATCAAATTCAAGTCTATAAGAGAAAAAGGTGGCCTCATGCAAAGGATCGATAAGAACAATGTCAGTGTCAAACCCCAATCTAGAATGAGAACCATCAAATTCCAAAGTCCAAACATCAGTAGTTCCTTGACATTATTCCTTTTGAGATATAGAGTTGGCTAAGACACATAAGTTACCAACCCCTTCGGTACCTGAATTCATTCATAGGTTTTTGAGGGTATTCAACTTGATATCTCACAACAGGTTCCCTATATAAGGTAACACAATTCCCATCGTGAGTTGTAATAGTAGCATAGGACAAGTCAATTTGGACACTGCCACCTAAAGTTGCAGCCCACTTTCTAGACAATAGCATTGGGTACATCTATGACCACAACATCCATTAAGAGGGATATATTTGGTTAATAGACTAAGCTAACATTGAGTTCCTTAATAAGGCCAGAAACATGAATATATATTGATTCAATCCTACACACATTCCTATCAGGCCTTGTGTTGGTGCAAGCCATTTTGGGGAAAAGTGTAGTAATTAATGAAGGAAGTTAGGAAATGGAACAAAGAAGCAGAGTGCACCGAAAAACAAGGAAAAGTCACGCTGAGAAAATAAGAAAGTCAAAAAAAGGAAGAAATATGCAGGTCAACAAGGAAAACAATTGGATTGTGGACTAGTCATAGTCAGGGAGTTATAAGTTATACAAACCTAATCCACCTAGGGTTAGTGGGTTAGGGTTTCGGTCATGTTTGTAATGGATAATTTACCCCTTTTTGTAATATAAATATTTGTTAGTGGATAGATAGTTAGGGATATGTGAGATGTATGAGAGACTGATATTGTTACAATAGAGATATGAGAAAACAGATATAGATATGAATTGTACTTGAGGGTAAGGTTGCAAGCTGTGGAACTTAGTGAGATCTTTTCAGCCTCAATTATAATGTGTGCAGTGCTATAATTTTGATGTAGAATAATAAAAGAGCCAAGAAAGCTAGATCTTTGTGGATGTAGCCCAGTGGGGGTGAACCACAATAAATTTGTGTCTCTGTGTGGAATGTTGTCTTATTTCTTTTTATTGTTCAGTTATGATGAATGAATGAATCTATTAATAATAAAATGCATCACACAGTAGAATGACAGGATAATTACTATAGAGTAAAATCTAATAAATGTATATTCTTACTGAATGGTAGATTTGAGAAGTAATGATGTAATAATGAAAAATAATAGTATATATAATATGTTTTTAGGTAGAAATAATGTCTCCCATCCCCACAATATCCTCCCTTCCAAGATTGCAGACATTTGGGTGTTGAAGTCACCCATGAGCCATCTCAGGTGAGACTGCATTATGCACTCTATGTTGAGAAATACTGAGAGGGGGGGGGGTGAATCAGTATTTTGAGCAATCAATTGATTTTCTCTTTTCTTTCACTGAAAACCTTAGGCTACTTTGTAGAGAACATCTATTGTATAGTCTTAAGAAAACAAGAGTGCATTCAGAGATCTTATTATGAATTTCTTCATTCATCAGATGTCTATTAAGCAGTAATTCAGTGCAGTAAATAAAAAATAAACCAACACACATGAGTAAGACACATGAACACCATGATTTAAGGTGGAAACCCAAATCAGGAGAAAACCATCGCTGTCGTTGTCTCTGTCTTCAATAATTATTATTAAGAAAATGTTTTACAACATTGTACTAGTGCAGACTCATACTAGTACGCAGGCATCTACCTGCAGAAGGCTCCAACCTTCTCTCGTTTACCAGCCTTTCTTGGAAGGGAGATTCAACCCCCTGAAGATAGCACCAGTTTCTACTGGTAGGATGATTCTACTGAAGGCTTTAACCCTCAGACTCGCTGCTGACCACGTTTCATTAATTTTCACACTGGATCAGGCAGATTCAACCTCGGATTCACATGTGTTCTATGAACTGGGCATCATCTTCTTTCAGAAGAGACATTTCTGGCATCTTATTAAGACTTGTATCCAGAAATCAGATTAATACACAATTTTCTAGTGGTAGTGACAACAACTACAATTATCTCTAAAGGAAACACAGATCTACTAACTGCAAGGCAGCTGAAAACAAAAAAATCTCCTAAACACATATTAAACAAGACAATAAACCTGGAGATGATGCCTCCGCTCTTCTAGTTGCTAAACCCACTGCAGAGAACTCTCAGTCAATGTAGATCTGCCACCCAACTTCCACAACGAGGTTCCTCCCTCCTCAAACCTTCCGTGCGGCCTGCACAAATGACCTCAGCAACCTGTAGATGTCCCTACACCCAGAAACTGGCCTCCACGTCTCTCTTTTTAAATCTTTTACTAGGATTTAAGATCTTGGCATAATGAACCAATAATGCGAAAAACAGATCCCTATTGCTCGGGTCCCTCCTTAAAATTTGAATTAAACCTACGTGCCCTTTTTAAATCAGGTTTCGGCATTCCTTATGTATCAGTTTCTTTGCCTCTTGAATTCGCGATTTCCAGATCCCCGACTTCCTTCGTACTCTTGACACGCGTCCCACCGAATGGACAGTTCAGATTCCACGTCGAGGCTTCCTTTGGGGATTTCCCCAATCCTTCATTCACGGGAATACCGATTTGTCGATTCTCGATACGCTAGTCCTTCGACGGGCCTTTGACCTGCCACCTGTCCTCCGAGGTGGCCCACACGCTATCTTCTTTATCGGGAAATCGCGTATCGCGATTTCGCGATGTCTAATGCACTTGTTTACGGGACTTGTGAATCTCCGATTCCTGATTCTCCGATGAAGCACCTTTTCTCCATGCGCTGGCCCTCCTGGCTCAGCTCCGGGTCCACATGACCATTACTCCGTGACCACAACCTTACCCCGTCGGGGCTACGGGGTTTGTGATGCCTCAATGCATACAACCGCGGGATTCCTGATTGTCCAAATCACGACGCTCTGTTACGCTGACAGTTGGTCTCCACTACACCTACGTCCTCCTACTTTACTGTGCTGACAGCTGGCCCCCACTCATCGGGGTTTCACTGATCACGATTTTACAATGCATAAATCACTTGTCACCGGGATCCCCGATTCTCCGATGAACAAAACTCCGACGGCGCCCGACCCTTTGCCACTTGTCCTTGCAGATGGACGGTCCCTATTATGTTGGGATTTCGAGACTTTCAATGTCCCGATGACCCTCTTCGGCAATCATACGCGCCTATCCAAAACTCAACCATACACTGATTTGCTTACATGAAAACTCTTCTTCTTCTTTTGCCTCATGCTTTGCCATCAATGAAAATAGTTCCAACAATCTCCCTCTTTGTCATTGATGGCAATACTCTTCCTCTGTCTTTTTCCTCCCCCTTTGACATCAATGGCAAAGAACGGAAAATACCATGCTCCCCCTGAGATCATGCTGCATATTCATTATGATCCTTTTCAGATGACCAAGGTTCCCCCTTAGCCAGAGCATTTAGAGATGCTTATCAGCACCTTACAACCAATTGAGGCTTTTGTACTTAAGTAGACCTGATCCTCTGCATGGCAGAGACTACTCCCAGTTTTTGGCAGAGATATTCGAACACTTCCCTGGGTAGAGGTTTGGTAAATATATCAGCAACTTGTTCTTTGGAGGAAACATATTCCAATTTCACCTTTTGCTCAAGCACTTGTTCTCGTAAGAAGTGATATTTGATGGGAATGTGCTTGGTCTTGGAATGCATAACATGATTCTTTGAGATACTGATGGCACTTGTATTATCACACATAATAGAGACAGAGGGTGAGCATTTGATTTGAAAGTCTTGAAGGGTTTTCATCATCCAAAGAAGTTGAGTGCAACATGATGTTGCAGCCACATATTCTGCTTCTGTTGTAGATAAGGCAATGGAACTTTGTTTCTTGCTGAACCAAGATACTAACCGGGGCCCCATG
>ML835959.1:31036-50190 GCA_009831015.1 Picea engelmannii | reverse complement strand
GACTGAAGATAAGATCTCATCCTTGTTTTCCAGAAGATTAAATTGTTTCCATTGAAGAGTGGAGGCCTGATAGATGTTATTCCGTCTTGATTGCTCATTTTGATTGATCTTCCTTCTAGCGGCTAAGCCTTTTCAGAAGGACCCAGCTCTGATACCAATTGTTGAGAAATACTGAGGGGGGGGGGTGAATCAGTATTTTGAGCAATCAATTGATTTTATCTTTACTTTCACTGAAAACCTTAGGCTACTTTGTAGAGACCAGCTATTGTATAGTCTTAAGAAAACAAGAGTGCATTCAGAGATCTTATTATGAATTTCTTCATTCATCAGATGTCTATTAAGCAGTAATTCAGTGCAGTAAATAACAAATAAACAAACGCACATGAGTAAGACACATGAACACCATTATTTAAGGTGGAAACCCAAATCGGGAGAAAACCACCGCTGTTGTTGTCTCTGTCTTCAATAATTATTATTAAGAAAACGTTTTACAACATTGTACTAGTGCAGACTCATACTAGTACGCAAGATTCTACCTGCAGAAGGCTCCAACCTTCTCTCGTTTACCAGCCTTTCCTAGAAGGGAGCTTCAAACCCCTAAAGATAGCACCAGTTTCTACTGGTAGGATGCTTCTACTGAAGGCTTTAACCCTCAGACTCGTTGTTGACCACATTTCATCAGTTTTCACACTGGATCAGGAAGATTCAACCCCAGATTCACATGTGTTATATGCACTAGGCATCATCTTCTTTCAGAAGAGATAGTTCTGGCATCTTATTAAGACTTATATCCAGAAATCATATTAATACACAATTTTCTAGTGGCAGTGACAACAACTGCAATTATCTCTAAAGGAAACACAGATCTACTGACTGCAAGGCAGCTGAAAACAAAAAAATCTCCTAAACACATATTAAACAAGACAATAAACCTAGAGATGATGCCTCCTCTCTTCTAGTTGCTAAACCCACTGCAGAGAACTCTCAGTCAATGTAGATCTGCCACCCAACTGCCACAACGAGGTTCCTCCCTCCTCAAACCTTCCGTGCGGCCTGCACAAATGACCTTAGCAACCTGTAGATGTCCCTACACCCAGAAATTGGCCTCCACGTCACTCTTTTTCAATCTTCTACTAGGGTTTAAGATCTTGGCATAATGAACCAATAATGCGAAAAACGGATCCCTATTGCTCGGGTCCCTCCTTAAAATTTGAATTAAACCTACGCGCCCTTTTTAAATCGGGTTTTGACATTCCTTATGTATCGGTTTCTTTGCCTCTTGAATTCGCGATTTTCGGATCCCCGACTTCCTTCGTACTCTTGAAACGCATCCCACCGAATGGACGGTTCAGATTCCGAGTCGAGGTTTCCTTTGGAGATTTCCCCGATCCTTCGTTCACAGGAATACCGATTTACCGATTCCCGATACGCTAGTCCTCCGATGAGCCTTTGACCTGCCACCTGTCCTCTGGGGTGGCCCACACGCTATCTGCTTTATCGAGAAATCGTGTATCGCGATTTCGCGATGTCTGATGCACTTGTTTACGGGACTTGCGAAACTCCGATTCCCAATTCTCCGATGAAGCACCTTTTCTTCACGTGCTGGCCCTCCTGGCTCAGCTCCGGGTCCACATGACCATTACTCCGTGACCACAACCTTACCCTGTCGGGGCTACGAGGTTTGTGATGCCTCAATGCATACAACCGCGAGATTCTCGATTGTCCAAATCTCGACGCTCCGTTACGCTGATAGCTGGTCTCCACTACGCCTCCGTCCTCCTACTTTGTTGTGCTGACAGCTGGCCCCCACTCATCAGGGTTTCACTGATCGCGATTTTACAATGCATAAATCACTTGTCACTAGGATCCTCGATTCTCCAATGAACAAAACTACGACGATGCCCGATCCTTTGCCACATGTCCTTGCAGATGGGCAGTCCCTATTATGTCAGTATTTCGAGACTTTCAATGTCCCGACGACCCTCTTCGGCGATCATACGCGCCTATCCAAAACTCAACCATACATTGATTTTCTTACATGAAAACTCTTCTTCTTCTTTTGCCTCATGCTTTGCCATCAATGACAATAGTTCCAACACTCCGTGCACAATGTTTCCTTATGGTCTCCAGAAGGGTCGATGGTTTGCAGGGTTTTGTTGGAAACCTAAAGTAGAACTGAGGTCAACATGAGAAACATCCAACAAATGGTTCCATTGTCACTTGGAACCTAGAAGAATAGATTGGAAGGGAATTGTTGAGAAGAATAGTGAAGAGAATGAAGTATTATAGATGGATGCTCAAACTATGGAATCCAACTAAATAGGAGATCGAGCGATGGTTGAAAAACAAAGAGCTCAAATTTTCACATAAATACAATAGAAACCCTAAGTATATAGCACACCAATATTTGGAGAGGTATGTAATTATTGATATTCATGAGGCATTTTTCTGTGAATTTCCACATTTGTTGCAATAGTGGATACTAATATTGAAGGATACTCACCCAACTAATCGAATAATAACAATAGAATGGACTACTAAGAATATTTTGCAGCTACAAAAAGTCAATAACAAATTCATGTGTGTAGTCGACTTCTGGCTAGACAACATTCTTGAAGGATTCATTATCGAGTTTGCAGTCGATACTGGAAAATCATAGATTGTTGCAGAGCACAATTTTTTGAAGGGTCCAATAGGAAGGTATATTATATCATTATAGACGTCAATACATATTTTATTGCATGATAAATGTGTAATGACAATGTAGTCTGACAACTAAATAACTCTGTGTGCATGGGGAGACTGGGGGAAGCACTAAGGATGATTTGAGATATGGAGAGGGATATGGATAGAGGTAAGTATAAGGAAAAAATGGACCCCATTATTATGGATTAAGAACATATCAAGGAAATAATGGACAAAGAGGGAATGACACGTAGTGGAAGACCCTACCAATATAATATTAATAGGAAAAAGAGAGCAGTAGCCGAGAGGGAAGGCTTGGAAAGTGATGAAGAAGAGGTAGAGGATATTTGTGCTATGGAGTAGATTGAGGAAATATTGCATGCCACATATGATATAAAAACCAGAGGTTAGGGTTTTGGCATAGAAGAAGGAACTCCAATCCAGATTTGAATTAGTGTGGAACCCATGACCCCATGTGCGACTAAGACATCAAAAAGGAAAGAAGATTTTAGAAAACTAGAAATTGTTGGTAGAAGGAGTCCAATAGGTCAAGGGACCAATGTAAATTCAAGTGTAAGTACGAGTTCATGTAAAAACAATCATTTATCTACACCACACAGAGGAAGTACCACTAATTTTACAATGGTAGGACCAGATCCAACCAATCGGTTACCAAAATTTCATGGAGAAGGGTAGAAGGACCTAGAGAAACATCTATTCATTTGTGAAGAGATTTGGGAAGATAAAGAGGTCATAGATAAAGAAACAAAAGTGGATTAGCTTGCAATCATATTTATAAACTGCGCATTGGTTTATGAGTCTAGCAGTGAACAATCCACAGGGAACACCAAAAACCGTCGCAGACATAAAGAAGGAACTAATCAATAAGGTCCAACAACCAAGTTCAAAAGATCAATATATGAATGAGATGATAGAAATAAAACTAAATCTAGGAGAGTCAGTTTGGGAAATTAATCATAAGTTCAAGTGATTAAAAGGTAAGTTAAAATATCCCATAACAGACATGCAACATAGGCAACTATTCATAAATTCATTATTGTCACATTTTAAATATCCATTGAGGCAACAAAAGTTCCAAACCCAAGCTGAGGCTCTGCAAGCAGCCTTACAATTGTAATAGAGTCAGTATAAACATACAGATCCAACTATATAAGAACTGAGAGAGGATCTCAATAATATGACATTTAAGTTGAATTAGAACAAAGATAAGGAGAAAAGAGAAGTTGTCTAGTGTACCTTATGCAGAACATAAGGACACCACAAAAATGAGTGTCCAACATTTGCGTAGTATTTGGAAGTAGGATTTACAAATCCATTAATCATGGGAGGATTATGGTGTGAACTTTGTAAAACACATGGACATGATCCCTATCATCTTCCATTGATGCAAAAATATCAAATAGTGCCTAAAAGTACATTCTGCAATTTATGCAAGTCTGTAGGACATGAGGATAAATATTGTAGAACCATGGATCTTATGAAGGAAAGGAATTTATATTCTTATAGGATGCAGGATGAACTAATGGAGGGTCCACCTACACAATAGTTTACAGTGCCACCTCAATATAATCAAGTACCATGGTATAATACATCACACATAGACAATCAAGGAAACAAAGGAGGATTCATATGAGGAGGATGTGGAAGAGGAGGATTTGGAAGAGGTAGAGGACCAGTCACTTGCCACAATTGTAAGAGACCTAAACATTATGCAAGGGATTTTCCACATCCACCAACGACATGTATGTACTATCACACAATAGATCATACTACAGAAGACTATCCTATACTTCTAACAAAAATGCAGGAGAAAAGGAATCAGAATAACCAGAATGTTCAATGGATTGGCACGAAAAATAAAGATGATGGGAAAATGATTAATGTAGTTAATCAAGGTGGAACCAAAACAGGAGCAGATGTAGAAAATCAGGATCAAAACCAACACCATTGTATTAGGAATAATACAACACCTCAACATCATTTTGATGTGTGCAAGGAAAAAGAGACATTCAAGCAGGCTAGAAAAGAAATTTTGCAAGAGAATATTGCTTCTACTTCAAATGCACAACCAGGATATTATGGGCTAGTATATAAAATACCTCATCCATATGATCATACCAATGGAGGTTAGCCTTCATAAAAGCTAAAAAATCTAAGAAAATTTATGGTGTCTTTATTGAAGTTATTGAATGATCAAACACCTATACAAGTATTACAAGGTTTGTTAGAAAAATGCAATCCTGAAGAAGAGATAAGACTAGAAAAAAAGACAATAAATCATGTCTATAGGAAGACAATAACAAATAGGGAGTTTAGACTGAATGAAAATATTGGAGACTTTAGCATGGGTGACATCATATTAGATTTGGGATTTGAGGTAAATGTTCTTCCTAATAAAACATGGGAATGTATGGGGAACCTACACTGGGATATTCACCTATTCAACTGAAATTGGAAAACCAACATAGGGTAATACCAATTGGTCGATTGAAAGGAATACTAATGGATTTAGATGGTGTGTGCACTATGGAATATTTTTAGGTAATTGATATAGTGGATAATACTACACCTTATCCAACATTTTTGGGACTGGATTGGGCATTTGAAAATCAAGTTATCATCAACTTGAATATTAGGAAAATGATTTTTGAATCAGGAGAATAGAGTCATAGAACCATTAGATCCTTCATAAGGTGGAAGATATGTTGAACCAATGACATAGAACTTAATTACATAAGAGATAAATCAATTCTATAGAACTACCATGCATGAGGAATATTACATTAGCCCAACAACATATGAAATGCTTAGCTGGAGAAGCATTAGTTCTTGTGCTTCAGATTCTGACACAGGACTAGAGAATTGGCAACAATGTCTACATGTGATATCTACCAGAAGATGTGCAATAATGACATGCACACTAAGATGGGTTGGCACAGAGGTAAGAGAACCTCCAAGTTTTTATGGTCAAAATTATTTGGATGATTTCTTAACAAAATTCGAGTTAGAAGTATTGGAAATTCAAAGGTTATTAGTTTTATATATTTCCTTGAAAGAAACACCTGTACGTTGGTGGCGTATTCACAAACAAATATTACTACGCATCATATCTGGCACAGAACATGAGCATAAACATATGGCGAAATATGATGGAAGAGGACATCCCAAAGAACATATAGACATATTCATAACCTAGTGGAGACTGGTACCACTAGAGGAATGGCCACATCAATTCATACATACATTAGAAGGCATACCAAGAAATTGGCATACAGAACTGGAACTGCATAGAGGAACTTGAAATTGTATAGATTTGCAACAAAAATTTGAAATCACATTTGCATTTGAACATGAGAATATGGTGATGGATGCAACATTGAAGTTCATAAAAGAAAATATTTTTGAAGAACCTAAAGTTGAAATTGTAAGATCTTATCATAATCAAAATCAATAAACAGTTAGACAATTGTTACATTTTTACGATGTCGTAGAAGATGACACAACATAAGAAAACCCACCTGATATTCAAATAATATAAATTGAATGGGAAAGAGAAGTAGAAGGTCCACAGTTACAGTCATAAGAATTTGTTGCACCACTGAAGATAAATAAGGTCAATATTAGAACAAAAGAGAATCCAAATATTGCAAGTATTGGTCACTATTGGGACAACCAGACAGTGGAAATAATAATAGAATTACTGTGCGTGTATAGTGATCTATTTCCATCAACGTTGTCATAAATGAAAGGGGTAGCAGAAGAACTTGGAGAAATGAGTATTCCTTTACGATCAAATTCTAGACCAATAAGACAGAGACCATATAGGCTAAATCTAGTATATAAAAAAAAAGTTAAGGCAGAGATTGATAAAATGTTAGAGGCTGGTATAATAGAACCTGTTGAATAATCTGAGTGGAATATCTCAATGTTAGTTCAAGAGAAGAAGTAGGGGGGAATAAGGATCTATGTAGACTTGAAGAAGTTGAATGATGCCTATCTACATGATCCCTTCCCTGCTCCATTTATAGATGATGTATTAGAAAATGTAGGAGGACAAGAAGCATACTCATTTACTCATGGATTTTCAGGGTATCAACAATTCAGAATAGCATGAAAGGATATTCATAAGACTACATTCTCCACAAAATGGGGGTCACATCAATACACAATGATTCCCTTTGGATTGAAAAATGCCCATGCTATCTTTTCAAGAGCAGTAGTAGTTGCATTTAAAGATTTTATACATAAACTTTTGGAGGTTTATCTGGATGATTGGACAATATTTAAACTATTGAAAGATCATGTTGAAGTTTTAAGATTAATGTTATATAGGTGTAGACAATGTCAATTCTCTTTTAACATTAAGAAATGCATATTAAATGCACCATTTGGAATTTTTCTAGGGCATGTGGTTTGTAAGCAAGGCATATAGGTTGACGTTGCAAAGATTGTTGTCATTGTTAATTTATGACCACATAAGTCAGTGCACCAATTAAGAGCTACACTAGGTCATACATGCTACTATAGAAAGTTCATAAATATCTATGCACAAATTATTGTGCCCATGGAGAAATTGTTAAAGAAGGATATCAAGTTTCAATGGAATGATGAGTACCAACATAGCTTGTACATCTTAAAAGAGAAAATGGTGACAACACCAATTATGGTGTTTCTATATTGGTCAAAAGAATTCCATGTTCATGTGGATGCCTCTTGAATATCACTTGGAGAAGTACTAACACATCCAGGAGAAGGTGATATAGATCACCCAATAGCATCTGAAAGTAGGAAACTGTCAAAGTCATATCAAAATTATAATACAATAGAGAGAGAAGGTTTGGCTATGGTACATGCACTACAAAATTTCAAACATTATTTATTAGGCCAACATTTTAAGATGTTCACATATCACTCTCCTCTCAAATACCTAGTCAATAAGCCAGTGTTGGGGGGGACAATATGTAGATTGTTTTTTTTGTTTCAAGACTTTAATTTTGAAGTAGTTGTGAAACCTGGAAGACCGAATGCAAGGCCATATTATCTGTCCATGATAACTAATGGAGAGGAACCAAACAACTTGGAGGACAATTTTCCTGATGCACAACTCTTTTCAGTGCATATTTCTAATGAATACTTTTATAATATCATTGAATTTTTTAGTACATTATTTTCCCAAAAGGAATACAAAACTATGTAGAAGAATAATTCGATGGTTAGAGTTGTAGGTTACCAACTTATTGCAGGACACTTGTATAAACTAGGCACATATAACATTCTCAGGAGATGTGTCATGGAACATGAACGTCCTATCATCCTAGCAGAAGCACATGAAGAAATAGTTAGAGGACATTATGCAAGAAAATCCACTACGCAAAAGATATTAGGCATCGGACTACGGTGGCCAATTGATTTGAAAACTTGGTGAGAATATTCTTAGATCCAAATATTCAAAAATAAGATCTTTTACTCACGCAATTGCATGTGAATAAGGGCAATAGGATTAATTAAAAATGCCTCATTAATGAATACATTAACATGAAAGCATAAAATTGTCAAAATTATTGTGCATGTTTTTGCAAATAAAACTCTACTTAACCAAGTGATAATGCATCAAAATCACACATACAACATTGACAACAATTTGATAACGAAGTTCAACAGAACCCCTGGCTACGTCTCCGGATTCATGAATCCCATGAACCTGCTTTATTGATTATGCTTCAAAAGGGCTACATAAAGAAGCCTACAACTTGTTTCTCCTTTACAAAGACATCCCTTGAATCAATAATATCTCAATAAGATTTCCACAAGATATTCTCTTTCTTCCCTCCTCTTCTTGACCCCCAAGAAGGGTTTATATAACATCTCCATCTCAACCACATCAAGATTTTCATGGAGATAATATCTCTCAAGATCCCCTAAATTAGGATCTTGGAATATCTCAAGGGATTGGTTTGATAATATCTCTAAACCATCCATGAATATTTCAACTCTCCTTATGACTCTCCTTGAGACTAGGGATTGAAAGCTAACATGGCTTTGCACCAAATAATCCCTTTTAAAATAATGAAAAATACATAATTTTGAGAACCCTATCTCATGTATTAAACATTTTACAAATGCCATTTTCCCCCTAAATATCAACAAGAATATCTCTAGCATGTGAAGTCCAATTGACTTCATTCAAAATGCATCGGAAAGCTCAGTGCGAGCTCTTTGTTGACTGGACAATGTTGGCAGTATTTGAAGCCGACTAAAAATGTGTTGACTGTGAAGATCCTCCTGGATTACACCTCCCCACGGAGAAATTTTTTTGGACCTCCAAAAGTATCAAATTTGACCTGCAATCCATCATCAACTACATGCAAATGTCTTCATTCCCCGTACTTCAGAATCAGAATGTAACTCAAACACTTGCAACTACTGCCAAGAAAATGTTATGAAAGGCACATTCCCTGTCTCCTTCACCTCTTGTTCTTCGGAGATGAAATGTCGAAGCCCACATCTGCATAAATTTGCAACCTGTAACTGATGATACCTGCATAAATTTCTTACTTTCCAAGAGTTTATAAACATACACATTGGTAAATTTTACAAGAAATACCAAAATGGCTTTAGGCAAATCGCCTCATTCAACTGATTACAATAAAGCCAAGTTTTTGTCAAACAAAATGAACAAATTTTTTAATGTTGCATCAAACTAGATTGCGCCAAGAATTATGCCAAAGATATTCCTTGGAATACTTCTCCCTGGTATGGGTAATTACCAAGATTGTTTTTCATCTCCTTCCAAAGGAATAAAATATTCTTCAAACTGCGCTTCCAGATTTGAATCCTCTCAAAAAATGCATTTTCACTTAATAAAAATGCCACTCACTCTCATTAAATTATTAAGAGTGGCTAATCAAAATCCCATCAAAACAACTCTAATCGTAGATTTATCCCTCAAATCCATGGGCTATGCTTACACCTCTTCTGGTCGCACACTCAACATTTTCTCGTTGATATACTACAGTCGAGAAAACATCACTTATCTGGAAACTGTCAAGTACATCATTAGGCAACTGTCAAGTGCAACATCACTTATCTGGAAACTGTCAAGTGCAACATATGAAACCAATACTCTGTAGTCCGTGGAATTAGGATTCATTGACAAAGTAGCCAATTTAACATTCTCATTAAGCACAGGAAGCCGAATCAGATCCTTGTTGATAGGATTAAAAAAACAAAAAAAAATTGCAAATCGACCATCTTCCTTATGCAGACACAGAATACCCCATGATGTTGCAACACAAATTGTTTTATGGAAAGGTTTTGCTTCAATTCTGTGCCACATATTTAATGCCAGATCCAAGAACCATCTCCCATAATTTTAATCGAAGCTCTAGGCCAATCGACTTCGCTCTCCATTGAGGGCCTTGAGATTGAGGAAAAGAGCATCGTTCTTGGATTCGAATCTCATGTCGAACATCATCTTGTACATGATATTATACATCAAGAAGTGGAGATGCCTATGGATGACAATTTCAAATGTGGAAGCATCGACATGGGATTTGGCATCTCCGACAACGAGGTTGATCTCGTCTTCCCACGCGAATCTGTACTGCCAAAAAACTTTATTTGTAAATAAAGGCATTGTCATGATCCTACACATATTTCTCTAGTGGTATCCAAAACCCACAAATATTTTAGTGCACCTTCGGTCCTTAATGGAACTGTCTCTTAGCATCTAGACCCTTAGTGTTGTGGAATGGTAGAGGCCCCTTGCACTACCATCCCCCTTGAAATATCCACTTTAAAATTTGAAAATTATGAGTCTCTCGGGCTGTCAATTGTAGAAGAACTCTAATTACCACACGTCATTGGCATCTGCTTGAGATATTTATTACTCAATCACCCATACGTGGCAATGCAATATTTCCAACATGTGGAATCATTGGTTTCACTATTCGATTGAGAAAAACTTTGTTTGTTTGAAAATCGTCCCTCTTCCACGTGATAGAATTGAGCCATACATTTGTGCACAACAACTGGAAGAAGATCCATCCCAAATCATGTCAACATCTCTAGTTGATCACGAAATAGTGTCCCTCGGGAAGATATATATGGAAATCACTTGTATAGAGGCAACCACACTTCTATTCCTCGCGGACTAACCTGTGGCTAGACTCTCAACTTCACATAGCCCTTGCTCTGCTTTAAAATTTCACTCAAAAGTCCACACAGATTCAAGAAAAACATAACATCTACTGCAACACTATTTCATTTTTGACAATGCACTGTGTCATCTGCAATATGTCGACGCCAATTTCAATGAGTTGTAATCCATGCATCATGACAGCCTACAATGTTTCAAAGAAAATACTTGAGAGGCTCAAAAAGAGAAATCCAAATTTGTGTTGGTTCCTGCCCCTTGGACATCATAAAAGAAGCCACAAATTTCCTTTGTCTTTGAGTGCATATGACTCAAGTGGGATTTCCATGATGTCTCCCTCTTCACATGTATTAGTTGATCTTTCAACGAAGTGACTTTGAAGAAGGCGGTTTTGGAGAAACTATCCATCACATCCGCAACGAGATTCTCCACAACAGTTGTTGACACCGATATTGGTTTTCAAGATCGCTTAACTTCTCTTCAGAGAGATTTCTTGGAATCGCTGCCAAAGATAAGGATCACTTTATGCACAATATTTGTAACAAACTGAAAGTACGTTTCAAGCACATGGAATTTTGAATGCAATTGTTTATTGTGTCGGTTGAAAAATGATATGGAAGATCGATTTTCTACATGCATCATCTGGGAGATTTGCGGGATCTCTCGTATATCTTACCAACTTCCATTTGCAATCATATTTCAATGATTTTCTGCTATGACTGAGAAATTTCTCTTTTCATGCAGAAATTTGGGCCCGTCGACGGATCAAATCCTGTCTTTCGTGCTTTTGCAATCTGTATAACCAAAAGTGCAATTTGTTTCACCGAATGCCAACTGTAAATTGTGGCTGCCACATTGCACTAAGTGTGAGATCTCATTCTTTAGATCTGTGTGCCCAAAAAATCACACATTCTACGTGGAAAATATCCCTCTGATCTAAAAAAAATCCTTAGATTGTTACAACACCTAGATTCGTCCTCTAGCGTATTAACATGGGATTTGTGCACATCAAAATCTATTGAAACAAAGGCGAGCGTGGTCGCTGACAATAAAAATATTAGTATTGCAGTATCTCTCACATTTGAATCACAGAGATAACATGGAAACCCTTGTGATGCGCACTCGATCCACGTCAATTCTCTAGATCCGAATAGACCGTTGTTTACCTGTGCATTGGGCCCATTGTTGATGAGAATATCGGATCCCTAGTCCATATCAGTGCACGCATCAAGATAGACAAATGCATGGTTATTTGTTCATGTCAATTGTTGGCAATCATGTTCGCAGGCCATCCAATACCCTTAATCGTCAGCGATGTGTAAGTGTGGACTTGATGGGAAAACCATGATCTGAAAACAGGTAACGACGATCCAGTTTGGACTTATGTCATCCATAGGAACTACGCCGATGGAGGTGATGGTGCGGCACTCTTGTCAGGAGATTTGAATGTTCTGATGGTTCTGTCTAGTCATTCACTTGGGGGAAATAAACTTTGACAAATTTTGAAATGAGGTGGGGAGTCAAGAGAGGACCTCAACGCAACTTAAAATAATGCGTCGTATTGAAGCAGAAGAACTATCTTTGGATGTTGTAAAGCTTGTCATTATGAGTACAAATAGGAACATTGTTCATGACCCCACCAGGATCTACAATAAATTCTACTGCAAAGAAACCAAGACCCGCATTCATCTCCATAAGATTGCGATTCTTATTCCACAATACCTACTGTGGTATTTTACTGTAAGAGTGATCCACCTCCATTATGAAACTTAGTGAAATAAATCGCACGGTGGTAGCAGCACCGTGTACAATCCACTACAACTGTTGAACAAACAAATGATATACTTCATATTTTCATTGTGAATAAGTGATCTTTATCAACTTTGATCATACAAACAAAGTTAGTTTTCCTCCATTCCTTTTTCAGTCAATGGAAACAATCAAAATGATTGGAGGTGCTACAACATATACAAATATTGGCTATGCAAGAATGATATCCATTTCTTACCTAGCCACTCAAGGGTACCTTCTTTCTGCCACTGCATTTCTTCAGAGACTGGAACAAGAACATTGATCACATGATCCATCACCTCTTTAACAACCTCCTTTTTCATCGGTGTTTGCACAACCTTTTTATCCTTCTTGGGACAAAATTGTGGTTGAAGTTTCCAACATTTCTCGAGTGAGTGCCCACTCATATTACAATGAGTGCAGAAATTTCATGACTTCATGTCCTTTTTGTCTTTCTCCTTCTTATGATGAGGATGATGGTCTTCATATTTCATCTCCTTGCTATTTGAAAAGAATTTTTTATGAAGAGATTTCCTCTTCCAACGTTTTGCAAGATAATGATTATGCAAGTCACATAATGTACATGGGTAAACTTTCCACATATTATCTGTTTTATTATTACAATGCAAAGATACATTAGAACAATCATGTTTTTTATACCTTTTAGGAGTCCTTTGAGGAGATTTCGAATTTCTCTGGATCCCTTGCCGGATGTATCACTTCTAGAAAGTGATGTGCCATATTTTCTCTTAAATGGCTTGAATTATTTGCTTGAAGAATCAACTACTTATGTTGCCTTTGAGCATTGTCCTTCAACATATCCCAATCCTGCAAATCTATGCCTTTCTACCACCTCTAGTGGTTGAGTGATTCCTTGGCCATTAATACCAAGACCTCCTCCTTTGTATCACATCTTAGTTAGGATATTTTTACCAATTCCTAATGTATGATTCTCAAAAGATCCAAAAGAATAATTATCATCATCAAGGGATGAACATGAAACTGAAGAATTACCGACACTATTTACCTTAGTTAGCGATTCTAGATTGGGCCTGGAAGATGGCTTGACCAAGCCTTCATCATTATGCAACTTTGCCAAAACAATCCTCCTTGACTTGTAATTGGAGTTTCAATATCTTCTTCTCCTCGTCTGCAACTTGTAGAATCCTTCTGAGCTCTGCATTCTCTGCTTGAATGCACTGGCTGATTTATTCCAACTCTTTGAGCCACACTTGCTTCATTCCTTTTCCCATGGTGATATTCACAATCTACAAAACTGGTTAGACCAATTATCATACCACTTGATATGAAAACTTGGTGAGAATATTCTTACATCCAAATATTCAAAAATAAGATCTTTTACTCACACAATTTCATGTGAATAAGGGAAATAGGATATATTAAAATGCCTCCTTAATGAATACATTAACATGAAAGCATCAAATTGTCAAAATTATTATGCATGTTTTTGCAAATAAAACTCTACTTAACCAAGGGAGAATGCATCAAAATCACACATACAACATTCACAACAATATGATAACAGAGTTCACCAGACACCCTGGCTACGTCTCCAGATTTATGAATCCCATGAACTTGATTTATTGATTTTGCTTCAAAAGGTCTACATAAACAAGCCTACAACATATTTCTCCTTTGCAAAGACATCCTTTGAATAAATAAGATCTCAATAATATTTCCACAAGATCTTTTCTTTCTTCCCTCCTCTTCTTGACCCCCAAGAAGGGTTTATATAACATCTCCATCTCAACCACATCTAGATTTTCATGGAGATAATATCTCTCAAGATTCCCTAAATTAGGATATTGGCATATCTCAATGGATTGGTTTGAGAATATCTCTCAACCATCCATGAAGATCTCAAATCTCCTTAGGAATATCCTTAGGACTCTCCTTGAGACTAGGGATTGAAAGCCAACATGGATTTTCACCAAATAATCCCTTTTAAAATAATGAAAAATACATAATTATGAGAACCCTATCTCGTGTATTAAACATTTTACAAATGTCATTTTCCCCCTAAATATCAACAAGACATATCTCTAGCATGTGAAGTTCAATTGACTTCATTCAAAATGCATCGGAAATCTCAGTGTAAGTTCTTTGTTGACTGGACAATTTTGGCAATATTTGAAGCCGACTGGAAATGTGTTGACTATGAAGATCCTCCTGGATCACCAATAGTTTCTAAAGATGCAAAGGAATATTTCCATACTTGTGATGTCTGTCAGAGGGAAGGGAATTCATCTAGGAAGGATGAGATGCCCCTAAAACCCCAGGTAACTCTTAAAGTGTTTGAAAAATGGGCAATTGACTTTGTAGTACCAATCAACCCACTAGCTAGAAGATCGGGATCAAGGTACATCATTACAACGACATAATATTTAACCAGATGGGATGAAGCAGTAGTAGTAAAATATTTCAGTGTAGAAATTACAGTGTGCTTCCTTCTTGAACAAGTAATTACAAGATTTGGATGCCCTAGAATTTTGACGAGTGATCATGGAACTCATTTTATCAATATCACCATTCAGGAAATGAATGAAGAATTTGAGATACAACATCATAAGAGAACTCCATACCATCCTTAGGATAATGGAATAGTGGAATCATTTAATAAGATATTGGAGAATGTCCTAACTAAAATTTGCAATGTAAACATGGATTATTGGAATTTGAAGATACCAGTAGTATTATGGGCTTATAGAACCACATGCAAGAAAATCACAGGGCATACACCTTTTATATTGGTGTATGGTTAGGAAGAAATAGTCCCTTTAGAATATTTGATACCTATTTTTTGTATTGAATCCATTACAAACATGAAAGAAAGAGGCGCAACTCAAGAAATATTGTCTCAACTCGCAGAACTAGAAGAGGATAGGATTATGGTTGGTTTCCATCAGGAAGTATAGAAAGACAAAGACAAATCTTGGCATGATAGACACATTAAGAATAAAAAATTTAAGGAAGGAGATTTGGTTCTCCTCTATGATAGAAAATACTTACAACACCTAGGGAAATTCAAGATGCATTGGCTAGGGCCATATGAGATATAATATATTACAAATGGAGGTGATGTGTAGTTGGAGGATCTAGTAGGCAAAGAGATTCAAGGATTGGTTAATGGTAGTCGACTAAAAATGTATAGGGACAGACAACCCAGTAACCCTTAGAAGTTGCAGCGCAAAAAATTACAATTGGACATAATGTATATCGTAGAAATTGAAAAAGAAAGAAACAAAAATGTAGTAGATGGATAGGAGTTAAAACATGCAGTTAGAGTATACAGTGTGCAATAGACAATAATTGTTATGAAATAACAAGAATACACTGCACGCTAGAGAAATGTTACCAGGAAGAAAAATAAGTGCACTGATACAAGAAACAACTGGAAAAAGAAAACGCAATGATCGGAAAAGTGTGGCGCGACAGAGCATTTATGGCACACCCTATAAAAGTAGAAAATGTGAATGGGAAGACTCATTGTGACTTTGTGAAAATGAGAGATAAGGAATACAAGTTAGTGAGAGCAAGTGATTATGAGGTATCTAGTTACAATTCAGAGCAACCCATCCATATTTAGCAAAATGGTGCCACCAAAGATTGGAGCTCCCAACCGGATCACAAGGAAAACACGAAGTGTCATGAGGTATCCACAGGACACAACAGTCAATGGGGAAAACTTAATTCAACCTGAAAAAGTGGTGGATGTGGATGCAATTCCTTCCCTAGTAATATATCTGGTTAGTCTGATGATTGTAGACAAGAAAAAACAACAAATTCCAGTGACAGAGAAAATGGATATCGAACCAAACCCTAGCATAGAGAAACATCTCGCGCAAAAAATTGGATTAGGCATGGCACAACCACAAGTACAACCAAATGAAGAAAATGATGAATAGACATAGTTTGATGAAGTATAGCACTGTGTAGCAGATCCAGTGCAAAAGTCGGAGGAACAAGTACAGGTTGAAGATATCAAAAATCGACTTAACTCAGACACTAAAGAATATGAGGAAGAGAAATAGGTAGAAATGGAATGGCCATCAGTAGGAAATAAGAAGAATATGGAAAAAACTACCGTGCCAAGAAGACTAAGCAAGCAAAAGGAACTAACACTATCATTGTTGCAGATACCTGAAGGAGTCAAAGTAGTTGGTGAGATGGTAGGGTTTGTTAACAACCTGAAGTATGGTAATCATGATGTGGCAGACATAAGATATTTTCTTGAGTTTGTGCAGTAAGTGTACATGGAGAGTAAAGAAGAGGGTCCATCATGGGATCCCATTCTGGAGCCAAAAAAGTGGATTCCAGGACTATATAACACATGAATCATGAATCTGTTGGAAATTCCCCACTTTAGGAGAGGAAAAAATGTAAATGCATGTGTAATATCCCTCGACTGAACACAATTTAAAATGTAATATAAATATACTTAAGTTGGTGAGTTGTTTTGACCTCATTTGGTAATGCACATCATCTGGCATAGTGCGCGTATGAATTGCATAGTAAAATGATGTAATATGCACATCGCAGGATACTGCGCACAGTAACTAAGGTGCGTGCAGTATGGAGGACAATGAGCCTCATGTATATGATATGTATTATAGGTTAGTGAGTCGATTATTATAAGTTGGGATGCTTGTGTTTTGGTATAAGGCTGAAATGCCTATATGTCAAGGGCCAATGCGCCTACTTTGTACATGACTCTTGATTAATATAAATACATCGTTGTGTGCAGAATGACCACGATGAAAGAGATGGGGGATTGAACTTCACCAGTTAGGGAAAGGGAGGGCCAAAAATCAAGGGAATATTATATTGATATTCCTAAAACGTAAAGTATGGATAATTATTTTATCCTAAGTTCTAAAGTTGGAGACAAGTGGACCAAAGTAACTTCCGATATGTCAAGTGTCAAGTTGGGAACATGCATTCATATCATGGGGGACTTAGCTCAATTGGGTGATATTTTTCATAGGGGGGGGGGGGGGGGGATTTTTCTAGACCAGATCCTGACCATTATTCTCACCATCACATTTCACGGAGATTTCATAGTGATTCCTGTACACACTCAGTTATCCAGTCAATGATTCCATGACCATTTTCACTCACGCATTATGTTATCCTTGAGACAACCATTTCACCATTTCAGAACCTGTTCCCATACCTCCTTTTGGTTGGTGTACCTTGTTATCTTGGAGCGGGATTGAAGAAGTGGGTTGTCAGGCCCGTGAGTAGTTCTCTGAGCGAGAGAATTGTTGGGGATTGATTCCCGAAGGTGCTAAACTACAGCTACAACACTCTGAGAATTCTGGTTCGGCCTTTTGCTGAAGCCCTAGAAGGGAAGTGGGGTAGTCGAGGGACTGTTCAGAAGAGAAGGGGCACACTTCCTTGGGTGGGATAGGCATGTGGGGAATGAGAGGTTGTAGGATGTTAGTTGAGTGAGCACCTGAGACAAAGTCTTTCCTGTTGTCCTTGAACCTTAGCTTGGATAGGATCCATTTACCCTAGGTGGAGTTAAGTCCCAGCTCAGGGGTGACTCATTGTTGAGAGTGATGAATAGTGTAGTCTATGGATGGGAGGTTCATGGACGGTCTGTAAGCAGTTGGTGACAGTCTTTCTAAGATAAGTACCAATTGTATGATAAAATGATATGTTGTTTTGTTATTTACATGCCTATGTTACGATTTTAGCATATATATGATTATGATTGCTTGTGTGCTTATATGTAATTTCCTGTAAATGTTGCATATATGTGGTTACTGTTATTTCCATATAAAATGTGTATGTCACAGAAATAAAATTGTTGTTTAACTTTAAAGTTTCCATAAGAATGTTGTATGTATATGTTTTAGCTGCATGCAGTTTAAAGAGTAAATATAGGTGGCATAACTCAGTTGATTACTGAGAATGTTACCAACTCTTGTCAAAGCATGAGTGGTTTCTCTGGAGTGGCGCACTTTGTCCTGAGGTTGGCCGGGGGAATGTTACAAATTGGTATCAGAGCTTCAGTTCAACACTGAGCTTGGATGGGACAGAGGGGTATAGTTGAAGAAAATATTCATAGAAAAGTAACTTCGAAGTGACCAGAATTGGAGTCACAGAGTGTCCTTGGAAAAGGTTGGCATACTGGCGCGCGTGGTAAATTTTGGCACCACGCAGGAAAACCTTGGCGTGCTAGTGTGCATGGTAAATTGTGGTGCCACATGAAAGATTATTATGTGTAGATGCACGCGCTGAATTTAACCTTGCGCGGTGAGCACACACATAGTAAGGTGCACATGGGGTGCGCAAGTATTGCTTAACGGAGAAAAGTTTGGTTGGTACGCGCATAATTATGAGTATAAGTTGTGTCACGATAGTGTATTAAGTAGTGTGCATAGATAATTGGGCGCGATGGAATATGTTGAACTTGACACGGTGCATGCATAGGACGAAAATGCATGTGGAATATCGGTGCATGGTATTGAAATTG